>VWZN01006304.1:433714-451848 GCA_013396955.1 Regulus satrapa
GGGGGAAAAAAAAACCCCAAAAAAAAAAAAAAAAAAAAGGTTCCTCGGATGCACACATCCACGTAATCTACTTGAAACTGAACATTACCTCATTCTGGAGTGATTTCATTCAGGTCTCCTGCTTATTAAGCTGCTTTCATAGTCTTCCATCAAAAAGTGAAAGCATTTGGGACTTTCAAGGTCTAAAGTGAAGCACCAAAAGCTGATTTTTTTCCCCCCCTTTCCCTCCCACATGACACACTGATCCCTCCAGCAGGGTCCAGTCTGCCGAGAGGGGTCTGGGCAGGAGGGACCCCCTGACACCCAGAACCTCCCCCAAATTCCTGGCCAGGTCCCAAACTCAGCACAGGGCTATGGCCGAGCCAGGAAAAGGCTTCTCTGCAGGAGACCCCAAAATCATCAGGGTGGGAGCCCTGGGCACAGAGAATNTAAAGTTGATAAGCTACAGAGAGACATTCCACATATCAGGGTGGGAAGGGGGTTTCAGGACTACCCAGTGCCACCCCAGCAGCACCAGCATCTCCCAAATCCTGTCCCCACGGGCACCTCCAGACTCCTCTGGGACAGTTCCAGCCACTCCAAACCTCCCTGGGCAGCTCATCCCAAGGCCTCACCGCTCTGACTGGGAAATTTTCTTTGCCAGTCTCCACCCTGAGCCTCCCCTGGTGCAATTTGAGGCCATCTCCTCTCCTCCTGTCCCTGCCCCTCCTGTCAGGAGTTGTGCAGAGCACTGAGGGCCCCCCCGAGCCTCCTCTGCTCCAGGCTGAGTTGCTGAGCACAGAAAACCAAATTCTGATGTTTCTCCCCACAGAGAGCAGCCCCACTCATCTCTCGTGGCACAAAGTCCCCCTCAATGGGGCTCTGTCATGAGAAAAAGTCCAAGATTTTGGCTCACTAAAATCAGCAGCAGCAGCAGCAAGAGGGAGAAGTGAGGGAAAAGCTGTAGATTTCAAATCCGACACATCCTGTAGATCAGAGACCTTTGGATGCAGAGCACCCCAAAGAAATCAGATTAAAATCGTGATGTACAATTCAAACTCAGAGAAAGTTGCATTAATTCTGGGGTTAAGTATTCTCTGTGCATTTTCTGGAGAGTGAAGTGATAAATCCAGTGGTTGTTGACTACTATTAGTTATGTGTTTGAGCATGCCAGATAATTTTCTGGGCCAGTTTAGTAATATGTCAATAATTTCCTTTATCTCCTTGAATCTAAAATTTCCCAAAATCACAAAAAAAAAAAAAAAAAAAAAAAAAAAAAAAAAAAAAGTGATTTTGGAGATGAGGTGACTGTGTAGAAAAGGCAAAAGAGAGACCAAAAAAGCCACGCCAAGAAACAAAAACTCAAAAACCAACCAAAGGAACCATTCCTCAGTAGAAAATTTAAATTATCCAGAGGTGCTAGAGGTCTTATTCCAGCCTGATAATGAAAAATTTGTCTTTCAGAGACCTGAGCAGCAGGAAACAAAAGGAAATTATCCTCTGACAGCTTTCTTTGTAGACAAAGAATTGGTAGCTCCTAATGGGCAGGTGTCCCCATTAGAATAAAACATTAATTAATGCCCTGGCTGGCAGGCTCAGCTGGAGAAAAGATGGCTAAATGAGCGTGGAGACTGGAGTGCCTCCTGGGATGGTAATTGTGTGTCCCCACATTTATTGTAATTTGGGATGTGATTTTCCAATTGGATCCAAATCACTGAAAGGCTCTGCTTGTTGGGACAACACACAGGGATAATGATTCTATTAAAACACTCAGGGCCTGATTTCTAAAGAAATCAGCACCCGTATTGGGATCAGGGAACTTTTGGTAGCTCATAAAGTTTGGGCTCATCATAATTTTAGGGTAAAAACTGCCAAGAAGGAATTTTATGAAAGCCACCAAGTGGTGGTGACTGTGGGCACAATGAAGAGCAACACCAAATTTTAAATGAACAATTTTGGTAAAAACTAGAACACAAGGAAAGGTGAGGGGGGGAAATGTTTTGCTTCCTTTTATTTTACATGAAGAAAAAGAAAAAAAAAAAAAGAAAAAGAAAAAAAAGCAGGAAAAAATTATTTTTCTTCCAGGGATCCAGGGGCAGCCACAGCTGCTCTGGCAATTCCAGCCCAGCCCTGCCCACCCTGCCAGCAACAATTCCTGCATCCCAATCTCCCATCCCATCCCACTCTGCAGCCATTCCCTGGCTGCTGTCCCTCCATGCCCTGGAAATTGTCTCTCTCCATGGTTCCTGCAGCTCCTTCAGGCCCTGCAAGGCCACCCTGAGCTCAGCCCAAAGCTTCTCCTGTGCAGGTGAACAATCCCAGCTGTGCCAGCCTTTCCTCCCATTCTGCTGTTGCTCATCTTATCCTTTCAATAATTTTGCTATGAAACCCTTCGTAGCCACGTTTCACGCCAGCATTGAATTCATAATTACACAGCAAATAATTTAGCAAAGGGAAAATCATCCTGGTCTGAGGAGGTCCTTGATTTCAGAGGGTGGGCAGGAAAAGAGAGACATCTTATTACTAATAAAGTCAGGAAGTCAGAAAAGGAGATTTCATAAGAGTCACTTTAATTTGGGGATTTTCAAACACCAGAGAAGAGCCTGGAAGGAATTAGGAGCTGTAAGCCCTGGCCCTGCACTGAGACATCTCTGTGCAGACTGAGCCTGTGATTGCTGAGACTTGTGCTGCAAAGATACTGTAAAAAAAAGGGCAAGAGGTGAAAAACCACCCATAAAGCTGCAAAGCCAACCGAACTGTTCCATGGCATGGTTTGGAAAGCCTGGAACTGATCTCTTCTAGTACAAATGCCTAGAAGCAGGGCTTTGAATTTTTCAAAACAAACAAGAAGGAATTTTAATTAAAAGGCATCAAGGAATGGCAAAATATCTCACCTAAATCTTGCTCCCGTTTTCAGTGAGTAAAGATTAATTTACCCTTAAATCACACAGAGTTTTCTGAAGTGTTAAACATTTGAGAATTATGCAGCAGACATTAAAATCAAGTCAAGCTGCAAAACTCAGGAGATTTTTGTGCATCACATCCAGTCTGCAGAGTAGAACACTTATGTTAATAGGACAGCACGAGAACTGTCAGGTGCTTATCTTTTTATTAACCAGGTTTGCACACAACTGAATGAATTCTGGGCATAATGTAGAATTTGGGGAGGAAAAAAAGGCAGCATTACAATAGGAAATAGGAAGGATTTTTTTTTAAAATGGAGAAGCATATTAAGTAGTTCTTCTGATCACATTTACTCTTGATTAAAATTTCACAACCCAGCTCTCAGGAAATATACTTGTAATTCTGAGTAATACTGAGCTTCCTCAGCATTTGAAAATGCAGGAGCCAATGGAGCTCGTACTGGGTTAGGGTTTGCATGGTTTTGGTGGCAGGGGAGCTGCAGGGGTGGCTCCTCTGAGGAGCTGCCAGAAGCCTGCCCCATCTCTGCTTGTTGTCTGCAAAGGAATAAAATGCTTTTACTCCATCTCAGCACATAATTTTTCTCTTTCTAAGTTTACAGCTATGAATATTTTATCATTATTAACACTTCATAATTGATTAAAAGCAGCACCGGTGGCCAGCTCCGTGAGCTGACCTTTAATCACTGGCATTATCCTTTCTTTTGGAGGTGTTTAAACTCAGGAAGGACTCGAGTTAGCACAGTTTGAAACATCTCCATTCCAGGGCACTTCATCTAAAGCACATTCTGCACAGTGGAAGTGCCATCAGCTGCACTGCCTGAAGAACACACAGATTTGCTGTGCCCCACGTGTAAATCTTTCGTCTGACTCACCCAGAGCTTGTCTGGAAATTCCAGTTAAAATCTATCCTTAGAATATATCCCAATCCCCCAGACACACCACACGTCTGCACGGCGCCACACAAAACCTGCCGAGGTGAAGAGCTGCAGCAGGAACAGCACCAGGACAAGGCTCTTGCAGAATAATTGACTTGCTCACAGGGATTGTGCTTCCTGAGGCTCCTTGGGGATTCCAGGCAGCCTCTCACTGTGCTGAGCTGGCATTCCCTCGCAGGGGACAGCCCTTGGGGCTGCTTTGGACAATAAATGGGGATTCTGTCTCTGTCCTCGGCTCATGGCAAGCAGGAGGCTCCTGGGGCAGTCACAGCTGGGACAGCTTGGTCCGAACACCAGGAGAACCATGGGGCAATGAATTTCACTCTGTTCTGCTTTCTTATATTAGTGGACATCTCAAATTTCTGTCACTTACAATAAAATCCATCCATATCTATAATATAATATATTATATATATTGCATATCAGCACTTGGGTGAGACCCCGCCTGCAGAGCTGTCCAACTCAGGATCCAAGCACAAGGAGGACNTTGAGGTCCCTTCCAGCCCAAACTGCTCTGGAATCCTGAGATAATTTCTCACGCACATCAAAAACTAAAATACCTCCACATTCTGCAGTGAGGAGGTGACGCTGTGACAGAGCCGTGGGGCTCAGGCAGTGCTGCCCTGAGGCTGAACAGGCTGTCTGGGGAGGATAATCCCACGCGTGGGCCCGGGGCAGAGCTGGAGGATGCTCCCTGCCACAGCTCCGAGCCGCGCGCTCCTTCCACAGCCGCTCCTCGGGAACGTGGGAGTGTGAAGAGAGGCAGGGGAGAGGTGAGGGATAAAGTTAGATGGAGAGAAAAGGAAAGGGAGACCATTTTAGGAAAGGTGATGGGTAAGATAAGAGAGAAGAATGTGGGGGAGAGGAGAACGGGAGGTGAGGGGTGGGAGCAGACCCTTGGCACTGCTCAAGGAGCACAATAACTCCGGGAATTCTGTGGCCTCACAGCCCCTGTTTTACCCATTTAACACGTGCTTAGTCCCATTGAATCCGCTCAACTCCATCCTTCATGAGCTGAGCACATCCCCCAGTGATTCCTTTGCTTGAGGCCCCTGGGTACCTCTCCTGTGGACGTTCTGCTTTCCCTCTGTTGGTGCTACAGGGAACCCAAAAAACCTGTTTAGACCCCTCATCCTGATTTCCAGCAGGCTGAACTTAGGGACACGAACCCCAAGGCTATGTCTAAATATCCACACTTGCGCTGTTTCTGCTCCAGATGCTATTATTGCCTTCATTAGCTCTGAAAATTTAATTGTGGAGGTAAACCGAAAGCTGCTTGAACTCAGCATTTCTCTTTTTTCTTGCTTTTTCTGTTTGGCCCAAAAAAGATCTGCGCAAGCAACCAAAAATTGGATTTTCTCTCAGGGAGTAGTAAATGGGAGGTATTTTCAGGTATTTTTCAGTAGGACAGGGATGTATTATCATTATTAGCATTTTTGCATTCATCTGACACATTACTTGTTCTTTTCCGACGTCTCATGGCTTTTGAAGACTTTCAAAAAAAAATTTTTGAGATAGATTTAACAACAAAAGGCTTCTAAAATTGGAAACTGTGTGAGACACTTTGGTATTATTCAATCAGAGCCAAACCTGACACTGCAGACAGCTCTTGTTTAAGAACTTTCATTGAGGGAACATGATCACAGCACAAAACAAAGAAAAATGTCAGTTCCCCTTGTTCTGTGTTCATCATTTAAGTCTCACAAGGTACCCGAGGAAATAGGCTCAGGTTTGAGATGTTTGATCTGCTCCGTGCAGTTATGAGTTATTTTTATAATGCATCAAGGCAAGTAATAAACAAAACATCTTTTATTAGATCATTATTCTCTTAAATAGTTTAAATAATGGTTTCTAGATTAGTTCAGGCAATGCTTCTACTTCTATTTTTCATCAGAAATCCTCGGTCTGTAAATATTCTTAAAGTGATTCTTATTGAAATCTGGAATTTAATGCTACAAGAATACAAGCAACCAGTTGAGATTTTCCCTTTGGGGGGCACAGAAGCAATGAGTCCGTAAAAATCCCTACATATGCATTATTAACAGCTGAAAAGATTGGATAAGCATTTTTATGTCTCTTTTCTATAGAGAATCTCCTCTTTTGGGTTTCTACCAACTCTTTTTCTTAAAAACAGGGTAGCTGCTGTTATCTCAAGGTAACTTACATTTCTCCTATTAAGATTCAGAATATATTCATGATTTATGCCCTAAAAAGAAAAACAGCAGTTTCGTCAGAGTTTGATCCAAAGGTCTCTGCATTGGTAAGAACATTTCCACTGAAAATAGAGCTTTTCACCCTGCATTAACTGCACACAGCCACCCCACCTGCAGCCTGCAGATTTCCATGGCACAGCATACATAAGGTTATCCACTCTGCCTCGAAGACCTTTTGCTGAGATGTAATTTATGCTGGCTTGTCCAAGCCAAAATAAAAAGCTTTCAAATCTTCTCAGTGTAGCATCCCTGCCTCACTTTGTTGCCAGGATATTCTCCCTGATTTGCAGGGTGAACTTGCACTTGCTGAATTTCACAGTGCAGGCAGGAAGTGCTGTGTGTAAGACTGAAATCCTCCACTGCAATTACCTGCACGCAGAATTTGTCAGAACACCCAAGCTGAGCTTCTCACAAAGCTTGTTGGCTGGAAAACACAGGAGTGGAAGCTCTCGTGGTGTTCAGTCAGCTCAACTCATTGTCTCGGAATACAAGGATTTTTTACTGGAATCTGAGGGAATCAAATAAATCTTTTGACTCTCTGTGGGATCTTTGAAGTGGGAGAGGGAAATTCAGCTGTTAGAATTCACCCTCTAGAGCAAAGGAACTAAGAAAATGTAGTTGCCTTTAATCATGTAATCACACCACAACATTGCTTTGCTCCCACTTTGGTTCTCTAGATACCCAAATTTATTTATTTTGTTAACCTAAGCCAGAATTCTTGCTAAAATAATCTGCATCTCCTGCCACTGTCACCCCTGTAAGTTAAGGATACTCAAATTCCTGCAGCTCTGAGGCTTCGCTGCCAAAGGCAGGATTTTTCAATAAGTTTTCAGTTTTCATGTTCTCCGCAATAGAATTTTATAGTCTAAAATTGTGAAGTTCTTCAGGTTGAGTAAAACTGAAAACCTGAGACTTGCTACAGCTTAGATCTTACTTCAAATGTCAAAACCATAAAGTCTGTCTCTCTTCTCGCTCTTTTTTTTTTCATAGATATGAATATTCTCTCTCCTGCAAATGTTCTTTTTTTTTCTCTTTATCTCATTGAAATTATATTTTATTTATTTATGGTCTGGTAGATACAAGGCATGAAAAGCTGCTCCTGTTTGTGTTTGCTATACAGCAGACAGTAACATTTACCTGCTGATTCTGCTCCTACAAGGATTTTCTACTCTCAGAACCACCACACACCATCCCCACTGTTTAATAAGTGAATATTTGTCCCTCCTACTTAGAGAATGGCACCACCTTTGCAATGGGTTTAACCCACAATTCTGTGAGCTCTGTCCCTTGAGTCTGAGGGGACCTGACAGGCTACTCTAGAAGTGCTGCTTGATTTTCTGCCTGGAAAAAAACAGAGATTTTTCCATACATATTTCAGAGACCAAGTGTGAATGATGAGTAAGTTCACCAAAAATGATGAGAAATGTAAAAAAACCCCTCGATTCTAGAACCCAGGGTAATAAATTCAGTTCCTCCTGCTGCTAATGCAAATTTCCTCCATGTAAGACATCTTAGAGCTCCTGAGAGTGTTTTATGAGGTCTGAACACATTAATGAGCCCAACTCACCCCTGCTGCTCCACAACCCCAGTGAACCCAGCTCAGGCACTCCCTCCTTGAACTCTGCTCACTCCATCTATTCCAATATTGTATTTTAAGCTCATTCCAGCTGATGCAAATTGAAATCACTTCTTGTGCCAAGCACAGGATATTCCTACAAAATACATCCTGAGCCATTCAAGTGCTGGGATCACTGCAAGGGAGTGCAGATTAGTGCCCAGCTTTGAGGTTGAGGATGAAGCCAATTTGTTAAAAATCACACAGTGCTTCGTCCTGCACAAAAGTTGTCTTTATAGGTCCTGCCCCAACATTTAATTCTGGAAAACCAGAAAAAGAAAAATTTAAAAAATTTTAAAAGCGGGTTGGGACCAATCTCTTTTCTTGGGACTGGCAAGACAGAATAGAAAAAAATAAACAAGATATGCATTATTTCTGATTTTGGGACAGGGAGGCAGGAAAAGCAACTCCCACAGGCTTAGGCAGGCCTTGCATAAAGCTTGAATTCTAGTAATAGTAAAATAATGCAACAACACAGAGTATCTCATTGTTCAAAGCCCTAAAGATGGGCTATTAAGCTATTTTTTTTTTTCCTCTGTTGGATATGTTTGCAGCTGGAATTGGAAGTTCCTACGGCATTTTTCCAAAGAGTTCCAGCTCCTTCCAACAATCCCTCTCCACCTAAAATAAGCCCTGCTGCTGAGAGCTGAGTATAGGCTATTGCTGGAATGAATAGCACATAATGAGAGCTGCATTTGCCTACACACCATCGCCCCAGAACCTGTGTCTAATTCATTACTGCAAAGCTTTTGGAGATGTCACGAGCAGGAAAGACACTCCATAAAATTAAATTCTATTATTCCCACTTAATAATGTTTCGAACATGAAACCGTTTTCGTGTAGTTTGAAAAGTAATTGAAGATATCCCAAGATAGATTACTCTGAGCTAAAATTTCGAAAAAAAAGGTTCTTCTTTCCTCCTTGCTCATTGAATTTGTACTTAGTGATTGAGGAGTTATTGCCTTCAAGGATGTGTCAATTGAATTACCGGGGATTTGCTACTTCAAAAGTAAGAAAGCTTCATAAAATTATGTGTAATGGATATAATAGATGTGAGTTCTGATGCACAGCTGATGAAATACTGTCAGAAATTTTAACCAAAGTTCTGGATTACTTCAGCAGACTCCCGGTGTGTTGGTGGGTCCCTGCATTTGTGAGCTGACAGAAGCACAAGAGATGTTTTAGCCATGCAGGAAACAAAAGAACAAACCCTCCTCTGAAGTCTGTGCAGGCTTTCAGAGGGACCTTGACAGGCTAGAGAGATGGGCAGAGAAGAACAGTCTGAAATTCGGCCAGGGTCCTGCACCTGGGCATAAATAACTCCAGAGAGCAGCACAGCCATGGGGTGACCTGCTGGGGAAGGACCTGGGGACACCGAGCTGTCCCTGAGCCAGCAGAGTGTCCTGGGCCAGCGAGGCCAGTGGTGTCCTGGGGGCACCGGGGTGAGCATTCCCAGCAGGGCAGGGCTGATCCTGCCCCTGGGCCCAGCCTGGAGCCACCTCTGGCTGCTGTGTGCAGCTCTGGCTCCTCAGCACAGCAGGGACAGGAGCTCCTGGAGCTGAGGAAGGGCCGGGAGCATCTCCCTGCCCAGGAGAGGCTGAGGGAGCTGGGGCTGCTCAGCCTGGAGAGGAGCCCCAGCTGAGAGGGGCCCTTGGCCCTGGGTGTCCCTGTGTGTCCCTGTCTGTGTGTCCCTGTGTGCAGGGAGGGTCCCAGCAGGGCCCAGGCTCTGCTCCAGGCCCAGCAATGGCTCCAGAGCCACGGGCAGGGGCTGAGCCCAGCAATTCCCCTGCACAGGAGGCACAACTTCTGCCCTGGGCAGTGCCCGGCCCTGAGCAGAGCCCAGAGAGGCTCTGGGGTCTCCTCCCTGCGATGTCCCAGAGCCCTCTGGACACAGCCCTGTGCCCTGAGCTCTGGGATGGCCCTGCTGGAGCAGAGAGGTGGCACTGGTGACCCTCTGTGGTCCCTTCCAACCTGACCCATCCTATGATCCTGTGAAAATAAATATGATGATCTCATTAATTAGTGCCAGCTGAAGCCAACAGCCACTGGAGAGGGAGTTTCAGGCTGTACCCTTGTCCTTCCATTAGAAAAATCACAAGGACTTACTGTCTTGTCCAAGGATATTCCATTACGAGACAAGTGACCTAAGAGCTCAGTGTTTTGATTCCCATTTGGAATTTGATTCCATCTTCTCTTGCTTGACATTGAAAATGTTATTTTTGTGCTGCCTGGTTGGCACTCCTGATCTCTGCTCTTACCCCCCTAACAGAACCATGGCAGACTGCAGCACAGGGTGTCAAACAAGGAGAGTTTTATCCAAAAAGCCTGATTTTCTTCGTCTGAGAAGGGAAAGAGTGTTGACAAGTTCTGTGTTTAAAGTTCCTTTAAACCCATAAATGTTTCAACAGCATGATAATAATTTGAGATTAAATTCAGTGCAAGGCATCATCACGGCCTCAGATATTGTAGGACTGGGCAATAATTCTGTTGTCTGAAGGAAGTTGATAGAAAGGAAATAGCTTTAAAAAGAAAAGTGCAAACAAGAAAACAACTCCATTAAAAAATGACAATTTACATCTTATTTCTTACACCCTCAGTTGAATGAAAAACCTCACAAGCAATGCAAAAAGTACAGAACAGCCTTTAAATGACCATTTCTGCTGGTTGGAGTTATCATGCTTCACTTAATTTAAATTACACACATCTCTCCTTGCACCACAACATCGCCTATTGCTGGCACTTTGGAAAGTGCACATCATTTCAAGCACGAAAAGCAGAACTTGCTGCTTTTGAGGCAGGCAGGGAGTCAGAAACCATGTGAAACGGGAGCAGGGTCTGGCTCTGCTGCTCCTCTGAGTTTGTGGAAGATTTGGGTTCTACACCTCGGAGCAGGCACTGACAGCAACAGCCCATGGATTCCAAATTCCCTGCAGAAATCACTCCATGCTGACCACAGAGTGATGAAAAAATACTGAAATATGAGCATCACTGTGTTAGGAGGGGTAAAAAATGAGTCTTGCTTTGCTTGATGCATTTTCTGAGGTGGCAACTCTTGTTTATCCAGTAATCTCCAGAGGAAATACAACCACAGTTGCCTTAAAGGCAACTCCTGTCCTGAAATGAAACAAGGTGTTGTTTGCTTTTTTTTCTTTTTAATCTTGTTTCATTTTGTTGTTTGCTTTTTGTTGTTGTTGTTGTTGTTGTTGTTGTTTTGTTTTGTGGTTTGGATTTTGGTGGGTTTTTTTGAAGGCAGCAAATCTCACTCTGCTGTCAGTCTGTGTTCAAACTCATATCTGCTAAAGGCAGGAACAAAAGTATGTTTTAATGTTTGATTCTCCCCCAAGTTAATCTGCTAGAACTCATTCTGTCAGGGAGAATGGAATTCCTTCTTTATCTGCCGTCAAAAAACAAATTTCTTAGAGGTGTTCTAGCTCTCTTAAAATATTCCATTTTAAAGGAACAGATGAGTGGAAAAATTTTCCTAATTTCCAGAGATTCATGGGTGTATGTGTGCACATCCTCGTGATCATTAGAGAAGGGGAAAAGGACAAAATTTGATATAATCATTTCATAGAGTCTTAAATTCATTGATAACAGTACCAAAGGTAATTTTTTTCAATAAAAAATATCTGGAAAGTAGATGTAGTTTTAAAAAAAAATAATATTCTGAAAGTACATGCATACAAGCATATTTTTATCAAGTAAAGGAGGAAGACTTCAGTAGTCCTGGGCATTTCTTTTAAGAAAAGTAAAGTAAATTCAAAAATTTATAAATTTGTCCTTAGATGTTTTAGTTAATATTTTTACTTTCAAATTAAATGTCATTCCAGACTCCTTTGTCATGACAGACTTAATCATTAGTAAAAAGTATTTAATAATAAGCAAGAGCAAAGTAATAATATATAATATCAATTTGTTATTAGTCTCATAAATCCAGCCCTCCATCCTCAGGGCTGGAATTGATCTTTCCCAACTGTTCACTCCTGATAAAGTCTAAGTTCTGTAGCAAAAGGAGGTGCTTTAAGGTCATATTATAAATCACCACGGACACAAATTCCTGATGGTTTTCAGAGTGCTGTGCTTTCCTTTGATGATTAATGCCATGCAAAAAAAAAAAAAGAAAAAAAAAAAAAAAAAGAACTTTCATAGAGGATCTCTTTTTTTTGTAAAAAAACTACACTCTTGTGCTACTTCTTTCTTCCTTCCTTTTTTTCCCCTCTCATAGCCAAGCATGAATCTGAAGCTGGATGCTACATGATCAGCATGGCTTAGGGCATTGTCCTCCCTCAGATCCAGGACATAACCTTAAACCTTTCTTTTCCCATAAACTGCTCTCAGGGGTGTACGAATGCAGTTGTAAAGCATTATCTGCTTATTTCATGAATGCAAATGGTTCCTATTACTGTGACATTTGAGCCTTTTTTTCTTATTTTTGGCAGTAAAAGTCCAACTTTTTGAAGTGCAAGTAGCGGCTTATTTGGTATAGAAAATATTTTTTTTAGGTTTTTGTACCAGATAAAAGCCAGGACTGGGATAAGTGATTTAGGAGACAGGAGAGGCTGGAGCATGTCCAGGGCAGGGCCCGGAGCTGGGGAAGGAGCCCCAGGAGGGGCTGAGGGAGCTGGGAAGGGGCTGAGGCTGGAGCAGAGGAGGCTCAGGGGGCCCTGGTGGCTCTGCACAGCTCCTGCCAGGAGGGGACAGCCGGGGGGGTCGGGCTGTGCTCCAGGGAACAGGGACAGGAGGAGAGGGAACGGCCTCAGGCTGGGCCAGGGCAGGCTCAGGGTGGGCACCAGGAGCAATTTCCCCATGGAAAGGGTGGCCAGGCCTTGGCAGGGGCTGCCCAGGGAGCTCTGGAGTGCCCGTCCCTGCAGGTGGCACCTGGGGGTGGCACTCAGGGTGACGAGGTGGGCATCAGGCACAGCTGGCAGTCATTTCCAGCCTCAAGGATTTGGGGATTCTGAGGCAGAGCTGGAGAGAGTTCGGCTGCTCTGCAGTTAGGAAATGATCCTGCTCTGCGATCAAAGCTGCTCTCTGTAGCCCTGCAGCAGGGTCTGCTCATGGCACCCCCAAAGGGCCCTGGGAAACCTCATTTTCCTGCCAAATGATGCCTGGCAGGGACAATTCTCAGGGACCTGTGCCTTTCCCCGGTGCTGTTTTTTGGCACAGATCCAGTCAAAAGAGAGATGGCACCGTGCTGACTCCTGTCCCCAGCCAGTCCTGGAGGTCACTTTGCCCACAAACCTGCACCTTGTCCCAGAGCTGAGATAAGGAGCTCCTGTCTGGGGATATTGCCCATTAAAGTCATATTTTTTGTGGAAGTTCTCTCCCTTAGTGAGGCTTTTTGGGGAAAAAAGAGCTGAGATCTGCTCACCCGTGGCTCAGCAGAGCCATTCTCTCAGTCTTGACACTGGTGGTGGGATGGGGAGGTGGGGCTCAGCCACCAGGGGGATCAGGGGGGTCACAACAGCCCCAAACATTAAAAACTGGAGTTTTCAAGGGCTTTGCATTTTCATTCAGCCCAAATTTTGTCTCTGAAATCAGGAGATTTGTCCCAGCCTCCACTGCTCTGGCTGAACTGTGCTATGGGATATTGGATTTTCACCAAATTCAAGGGCTCTTGATTGACCAAGCCTCTGTCTTGGCTACAGCAGCTACAAGTGTCTGAAGTACGGAAAAAAAAAATAAATAAAAAGAAATAACACAAGGAATGAAAGGCAAAGACCAGCAGGTTTGACTGAGAATCTCTCAAGTATCTCAGTTCATCTCAGCTTCAGCCCAGTGCCACACCACACACTCCAGCTCCCATTAAAAAAATCTATTTATTTTTTCCTGCAGTGTAAGTGGTTTGTGGGTTGCTCTTTTGTCAGGAAGGCCTCACAAACTTGAGTATTTTAGCAGAGAGGGAAAAACAGAGGAGGGTTTCCTCCTCCGTTATCACTTTGAATAATTTCAATTTCTCCAGCTAGATACACAGAGATAAATAAATACAAGCTTCACACTTCATAGTAGGAAAAACCAAGAAATTACAAGAAAAAAAAATTTTAAATCCCACAGAGGTTCTGGCTATTTAGGAGTGAAATTAAATCCCTAAATAAAATCAAAATATATAATGGATGAATATCTTCCCCTCACATTGCCACTTGCACTCAGGTGTATTTCTATTTATATATTAAATATATATATATATATTTGTTTTTCATTTTGTCTGTTCCCCCAGGAGAAGCCCCAAAGAGAAACAGAGATGGCCAAATTGACAGAGTCAATGAGTGAGTACAAATAGGAAGTTCAACCACTTTCTTTTTCCATTCCTCCCCATCCCTCTCATAAAGCCACAAACCCAGAAAGCAGTGCTTGCATTCAGGGATCTCATTCAGCCCTGTCTTCACTCCCAAATTCATCATAAATCATTCCACTCCTAAAAAAAAACCTAAAGAAAATAGGAATCCCCTCAACAAGGACTGCTATTTTCTTCGTGCACTGCTTAAATCACATCTATTTGGGCTTAAATCCAGCATAAAAAACCGGCTCCATGTTTGACTTTGTGAGCCTGAGGGGTATTTTTAAATAGAATGTAACTAATTGTGGATTTAATAAGCACCTAATTTACTTGATTCATGTGTTCCTTTACAAGCTTACAGAAGGTCACTCTAAATCCAGTGCAATTATTCAGGATTGTTGCCTGTGCCACATTCATCCAACAGGAATTATGCCCAGAGATGTTTCTGGAAAGCTTTCAGTTGCTTTCTCTGGTTTGTGAGAGGTTTGTGTTGTCTTAAATGTGTGCCCAGCAAGAAATAGTTTGTATTTGTGCCATATTTTGGGATCTAGGTAATGAGGCAGTAGCTGTAAGCTTTTGTAGCTGGGTGACTCAGGCTGGATAATATATTTGTGGACAAATCTGGAGACTATTTAGGATGAAATCCTGGTAGACCACTGCTTCTTATCCAAAATTTATCAGCTCCAGAGCCTTATGCAGGTTTGAGTGGATTGACTCAAAAGGGAGAAATATTTCACTCTGCTTAACCAGAGACTACAGAAAGACAGGAACACCGATATGCACAACTCGTTTATATCCAAAATTTCTTTCCAGTTACTTTTTTCTGCTTGTGTACTTGAAGGCCAGTTCCTAGGGCAGCACTTCCCTGACTTTTTACTCTCCCAAATCCATTTGCCACCTTTTGAAATCCTTCCCTGTACCTCCCTTTTGAAATCATTCCCTCTATCTCCCTTCTGCAATCATTCCCTGTATCTCCTTACCCGTGTCATTGCACGGCAGAGCCACCCCTACAAGCTATTAAAAAATTATTTCAGTATCAGAAACAGCCAATCCCACAAAAAGGTGCAGCAAGCCTGGGAGATCTTAAAGATCTTCTTGTTCCAACCCTCCTGGGTTGGTGGGGAGGCCCTGGCACAGGGTGCCCCTGGATCCCTGGCAGTGCCCAAGGCCAGGCTGGGCACTGGGGCTGGAGCAGCCTGGCACAGTGGGAGGGGTCCCTGCCAGGGCAGGGGTGGCACTGGATGATTTTAAGGTCAATTCTAACCCAAACCATTATATTTTATATATATAAAAGTATATATATAATAGCATGGCCCAAAAGGACAGTGACACCAGGCCCCAGCAGAGGAACCCTCTGCTGTCAGAATGTTCATTTTGCTCCTTAAATCCCTGTGGGTGTTCAGTATCACCCCAGAAGCATCCTGGAACCTCATCAGGTGCTGCTGCATGTTGGATAAATTATGCCTTGATGGATGGAACAAAGGAGGGACCTCTTATCAAAGGTGGAAGCAGATAAATAATACCTCCCCTGTTCATTAGAGACTGGCTGGACTTTGCACAACCCTTCTGCAGCCAGGTGAAGGAATATTGCCAAAAAGTGTTAGGGAAAAGCAATCCGAGCCTCTGAGTGCTCTGAAGAGTCAGAGGAGAGGCCTCCAAAACTTTCTGTAACTGGGAACACAAACCCAAAAATACCTTGTGCAGTTCCTTCAGGACGTGTCTTTGTCCTGCCAATTATTTTATCTGACTTCTTTGAGACAGAATGATCCTTAAAGGGTTTACTGCTGTTTTGTGTGAGGATTTTTTCATACTTATGAAATTTTCAGATCGTTTAACGGCATTTAAAAATGCTTTTTAATAAATCCCAGACAGCATTGCAAGGTGTAAATAAAATTCTTATTGAGTGTACTGCAGTGCTTGTTTTAAAGCTGGTGCAGAGCAAAATGAGATAAATGGAGTAAGGTGGGGGTCTGGTTTGGATGGCAGGGTCTTTTTCCTGGAACTGAGAAAATAAAGAAGGGCATTCAAGGCCTGAGAGGGTTGCAAAGACCTGGAGAAATGGCTTGTTCATGGTACCAATATAACAGAATTATTACTTGCCTTCCTGTTTCACCCAAGAGCTGCTCTCCTCTCTTCCCTCTGTTCACATCTTTGCACAGCCCCAGGAAAAATCAATCCCATTCCCTCCACTGCTCTGTATTTTCTCTCTCTCAGAACACCCTGCTGAAGTTGCCAAGCGCTGCTTCTCTGCCCTTTCTCCTCATAAAGATTTTCTGGATGTTTCTGCACTAATCAAAGCCCCTGGACCTGAGATTCACATCACACCACACACCAAGAGGGAACACTGATGCAGAGGTTGTTCCAAGGCTGTTATATTTTTTTTTGCCAGCAGGAATCACAGTCTGTATTTTTGTCACATTTTGCATTTCCATTCTCAGAGGCTCTGTCACGTTGTAGGGAACGTTGGTAAGGAAAAAAAAATTGCATTATTGTTATTTTCTGTCCTCTTTCCATAGAATTTTTAGGGTGATGGAAAGAGATGAGATAGCATTGACAGAGCCTTGTACTTGAGATCTGTTTTCCTTGAAAGTTATTAAAAAAAAAAAAAAAAAGTGAGGGGGAAAATAATTTTAATGCAACAGTTAAAGTACAAACCAGCGAGAAATGTTCTGCTAAATTTTTCAGGATAGTCCCTAAGAGCTGATACAGAAGCAGAAATGAATACCAAATAACACCACTCTTTGCCTCAAGTTATTATTTTACAACTCCTGAACAGAATTAATAGAAAGCCACCACAATTCCACTGAGCCCCAGGGAACTGTCCAAGAATTCCTTTATAATGCCTTAAAATCCATATGCATTTTAAAATTTCTTTATAGCCTGAATTAGGCAATTTTCCTAATATAATCTCAGAATACTTAAAAGCTGAGCATATCCATGAGGCTAAGAATGAAATTATTTTCTTTGCAACTTTTCTTCTCTCCTTCTATTTCTCAAGCTCCCCATGCCCTGGTGAGCAGTTTTAACCCAAATGCCATCCCCAGGCCTGCAAATGGCTAAAGGCCAGCAGGGAATGTAGGAGAGCAAATATTTAACAGCAGAGGAAGAAATCAAACTTTCCTCCTCACCTATTTGGCCAATATGAAAAATTTATTTCGAGCAACGTCCTCTACAGAACTATTCAGTGCTCAGGAATGATCTTGGGAATGTTTTGTGGAGTGAGCACTGCGAGGTATTTAGTGGGCAGCCAAATATGTTGGTGTACTTAAGAAAAGTCATTTGGAGGATGTCAACGTGCTCAGCTTTGCAGAAACCTGGATCTCGTGTGCCATGGGGATGTGTGACGTGAGCAGAGGGAAGCTGCTCCAGGCTGGGATGCAAAGTGGGCAGGGCTGGATGTCTGACACTGACATCCAATTAAGATCTGCTCCAGCAGCAGGGACACAGCAGGGACCAGCTCTGTTTGCTCTGCTGCCCACTCGCTCCACAGACACACCTGCCTGAGGACAGCCAGAGGAAGGAGAGCCGGTTTAAAATAAGGATGCTCCTTCATTTGTTACAAAAATGTGAGCTCCAAATGTCCGTGGATGTATTTCCACAGACAGTGAAATAATGAATACTGACCTCAGATGGCTCCAGATAAAACCTTCTGAATTATGGATGCCACGAATTTTACTCAGGGGGGGTTAGAAAGAATATAAGCCAACCTGAAAGGATTTCAGGAGCAGACAAACCCCAGGAGAGAGTTGGTTTATCATGAAGTGCTTTTCCCTAAAGGTTTCTTTTTCTTGTCTGTGGTGTCTGAGCCTGAAGTGTCCCTATTGCTCTCTCAGACTTGTAGGGAGAGTTTATAAAGAGAAAAATGTTTCTGCTTTGAGTTACTTGAAAGCCACAGCATTTCCAGATTTACACGTGCCAGGGTAGTCTGGAATTTCTTGAGCAGTTCTGATTATTTTGATTTAGTGTTTTATGACATGTAAGAAGAACATATGGTACGTTACAGTAAATATATACCCAACCTTCTCTCTTGCTATAGGGCATTGTAA
Source organism: Regulus satrapa (assembly GCA_013396955.1). Taxonomy (NCBI): domain Eukaryota; kingdom Metazoa; phylum Chordata; class Aves; order Passeriformes; family Regulidae; genus Regulus; species Regulus satrapa. The sequence goes on from VWZN01006304.1 coordinate 451,704, forward strand.
CATTCCTACTTCCACCTTTTTTCCCTCCAGTACTACACTTTTTTTTTTTCCTCAGTTTCCTGGGCTGCATCCACAGAACCGATGGCAGGAATTTAGGGGGAGAGTCTGTCCCTGTACCCCTCAGGTGAGAGCCCACCTGCAGAGC
>VWZN01006307.1:5956-40174 GCA_013396955.1 Regulus satrapa
TTTAAAAAAAAAAGTGACCATAATACTAAATTTCTGTTTGAACTTGTCTTCTTACCTTTAATTTCAGAATGAGAACATCTTTGAGCAGAACTGCTGAAAACTCAATTTCTGATTACAACAACCTAGAAATTACTTTTCCAAGTAGATGTATTTTTGTAATAGCCAAAATCTTAAAATTAAAACCATTGCAATAATATCTGTTGCAAGAGTTTAAAACACTGGTAGAATTCTGCATTCTAAGTGGCTCCATTCCAAAGGCACAGACGGATCACCCAGCAAATCAGATGCTATGACGACAATGGTCTTCTGACTCAAAATCCAACCCTTTTATTTTAAAGAAACATTAGTTTCATTTACCACATTCCTTTATAGGATGAAAAGCTTTAAGACCCCATAATACAAAAAACTGAATATGTAAAAAACTGCTTACCTTTGCACTATCAGAAGAAATAATGAAAAGCCAGGCAGCAATCAAAAGAATATATTTAGCAAAGAACTACTAGTATGTAAAAAAGCATGCTCTACCTTTGTTTCTTTCTCTGTATGCACACTTTCCAATTTCTTCCAGTGGCAAAACTGCACCACAAATCCATAAATATTAAACTGAGAATGCAAAAGATGTACCAAGCCATCTAACCTCACCCCTGATTCTCGGAGAGCCACTGCAATATTTTTCTAAAGTGGAACATTTCTGATTAGGTTGGTGCATCCATGTGAACTTCATGAAAGTCTGTGCAAAAGGCAACTATCCTCATAAAAGTCAAGAAAACAAGTCCCTTCATTGCACTGAGTAAAATACTGTTTATTTTAAAACCTGACTAGATCTCTGCAACACAACAAGACCTGATTGTTAATGTAAACAATGAACTCCTTATACTAGCATATTACCGAAATAGAGTTTGAAACAATAAGTATTTACTTCCAAAAATACTACATATTTGTTGTTATTATAAATAAACTTAGGCCACTGAAAAAGAAAATTGTCAGAGACCAGTCCTAGTTTTCCTTCCACACACCAAACTACTGTTTCTTGCATATGATAATTTGGGAAGGTAGGCACCATCTTTTCTTTCCCCCCCTGGGTCTTTCACCTAGCAACAAGAAATAGGAAAAAAAGTAAAAAAAGTACTAGTTTATAGGGACTGCATGAAAAATTTAAATGTACAAAAACTGCCATAGGAAGCCTAATCTAATTCACTGCTTCTACCTTAATCTAGAAGTACTTATTCAGACTCCAGTACCCTCTTCATGGCAACAGTATTATCACACACACACAAAAAATACAAGAATGAAAAAAGACAAAGGTGACAAAGTGGCTTTCCCCCTCCCAGCCTTTGGGTATTTTCTGATTCCACATCCTCTAAGCTGCTCTATAGTATATCCACTTTTTCAATGGCCCCAAGAAGCTGCATTGGAAGCTAACAGACTACCAAAATGCTGAAGCACTGTCACATCCTTTCCTCACAAAGACAATCCCAAATTCAGGTTAGAAGCTACAGTGGCATACAAAATTTCAGTGGCAGCAGCTGAGGGAATTCCAAGTTCCCTTTGCACAAACGGGTTACATGTACCAATACTACTGTCCCTAAGTATCTGGAAAATGCCCCACAGGGTCAGGCCAAAGGTAAGTCTAGTCCAGTGCTGAATCTCAGTCTCTGTAGTTAGAGATGAGTCTCAAGGAATAACACAGGTTTGCCAGTTTCTGTAGCTCTTGAAGTAGAGATGCTGACAATATTTCTAATATCTCCTTAGAGAGCTGTCGCCTGTGAATTAGACAGACTCCCTTTCTGATCTCATCTGTCACCATTAGCCTCCACTACCTCATGCAGCAGCAAGTGCCAGGAGTTCACTGCTGTCTGACTATCACTGTGTTTCAAGTTTCTCTCTGTTCTTGTGTCACAGGAATTAACAAATGACAGCTCCCTGAATTCCATATTGTGATTTCCTAAAACTCAGCTGTCTTCCCCACACACAGTCTGTTCCTCTCCATCATGAAGAGTACATGGCTTTATTCCCTCCTCTTACTCTATTTATCCATCTCCTAGTGACTACTCATCCACCCCTACTCTCAAAAGTTTGAGAAAAGGGAAAAGGCTCCGTAATTTGCTTCAGTGTAACCCATTTGGAAAAGTTTCAAAAAGAAAAAAAACCAAACTTGGATATCTGATAAGAAAAAGAAGTGCATTTCTCAGCCACCTGACGTACATTTGACATGACAGACAAAAGCTAACATTTGAAACAAAAAAGGTGTAAGCAAAATTAGCATGGATACACACACAGTAATATCATCCACTAGTATTCAATAATATGAAATGTTTTTTCTGTATTCAAAAGAATATTTATTCAATTAGTTTCCAGAAAAACATCCATATTTTCATACACATCTGTAATTGCCATATGATACAGTTAACTAGATGATTATACTTCAAAGCAATTAGTAATGGTTTTCTGTCTTTCCCAGAACCAAACAGATACAAAGAAACAGAATTCAAACTTAATTTCCAAGACCTTTAATGTCTTGCATAGGTCAGAGCCTATTTAATCTTTTTTTTCTGGGCACTTGCTCAGAACCATTCCATTGCAGCACTTCTTTGTGAACATCTCTGTTCATATATGGTAATATTATTTATAACCAGAAAATCATATAATGCCCAAATTCCTTATCCTTTTTCATAGGAAAGGCGCTAAATAAATGCATTATGCTTCTCTTTCTTTGAATCCCACTTACAACAAATGGTTGTCAAAATATATTTCCTCTTTTTTATTTTCCCTATTCAAAAATGTACTTCATAATCTATTTTATGAACAGAAGAATTACTTATTTCATCAGGCACAAAAAAACCAACTACAACAAGCTGAAATTTGGATGCTATTTTTCAGTCCTTTCTTACCATCAACACAATTTTACCAAGTGAACAAATACAGTGAGATACAAGTCACAAAAAGAAGTCATCATAGCAGTTTATCACTGATTGGAAAAATATTAATAGCCTCAGGAAAATCAGTCATTAACTCTTACTGATTTGGAGGGTGATACAGCATTAATAATTCAATAAAAAATACATTGAGTAATAAAAGCTTAGGGTTATTTATTTAACCAATTAGATCATCTTTGGCAGCATCCCTGCTTTTGAATAAACCATGCATGTTCTTCAATTAATCATGAGAATTGAAAACTACAAATCTGCAGTCTCTATCTCCCAGTCGAAGAGATACATTGCTTAAGAAGCCCAAAAGATTGAGGGAGAAAATAAGAATAATTTACATTCTCTGTGGACAAAGAGAGTTGGCACTGGAAGATGTGCTAATTAGCAAAGCTTGGCTACTGATGCTTAACGATCTGTTCCTCATGCACCACTTTCCCAATTCACTGAGAGACAGGTACAAATTGCACCTATAAAAAGTTATAATCCATTAGCATGCATATGAGGTGCATCTTGTTACCACTAATGTTCAACAGTCCCCTCTAATCTATGAGAGTGGCAGAAAGATGCAAATGTTTAACTAGAACACTATACTGAATTACCATGCATGTCATTTATTAACAGCTTTATTTTATTCAGAAACCTCACTGTCACAAACCGTTACCACCCTGGCAGTCTAAAGTCAAGGGCGCGGGGGGGTGTCAGTGTTTAGAATGCTCCAGGTTTGGTGTTTCTACAGGGAATCAGCGCATGCCTCACAGTCCAGATAAACACTGAATTCTCTACTACAAATTCTTAATTCCTTAAAATACTGTCCAATGTAAAATCTGTTTTGAGTCTCTTTTTCACCAAGCCAAACTCTCTGGAGAGCACCCTCAACTGGAGTTACAAGCTGAATGCTCAATTTTCTTTTATATCTTCCAGATATAGTATCAGATAAATCTTGAGATTCAAATTGGCTCTACATGTTCAGACAAAAACCCAAAATTAGCCATTAAAAATCTAACAATCTACTTCTGTCTGATAACAGAAGTGGCTTTAGCAAATGGATGAAAGAGAAATATAAAAGACGGCCATTACTTCCACAACTCATAATGAAGTTGTATTCTTATAATTAAGTCTTCTGACATTTAAACTGGGATTTCATTTAAAAAAAAAGTGATATTTATTTACTTTTAATATTAGTCATCACAGAAGTAATGGTTCACAAGTTGAAAAACAATCATTATTATTTTCAAAAGAAAATTTCACCTTCGTTAAACAGATTAAGATGTGTAAAACTTGCTTTTGAGAGAAATCAATGAATGTTAACTCATGCCGATCCTACACATAGACCAGAAAAACAAGAGTAAACTAAAAGAAAGAAAAAAGAAACCCACAACAAAACCCACCAAAGATATCTACATTCTTTCCCCCCATTTTTTTTCATAGTAAACTAAAATTAGACCGCAAAACTATTTTGATTTTTATCCAATAAGAGTCCTAATCCTAGTTCAGGAGATGGGGCATAAAGTTCATTTTAACTGTCAATATCTCATTTCTCTGTAGCATTCTGGGGCCTTAACAGGTTCAGAACAGGTTTTTTTGTTCTTTTAAAGTAAATGTTAAGTATTTCAAAACTTTCACCTTCTAAAACAGCATTTTCAAGAAGGTATGCTTATATCACATTCATATCTTATCACCAATCCACACATCCCAGTTTTCTGAGGGAAAATGTCTGAGTGACTAGCATGAAAAGGGGACATTTTGGTCTCTGCAATTAAAATCACCCAAACTTCTAGATATTTACTTCTATATGCAGAGGGAAACCGCTTTAGTGAAAGAAATGCTTCCCCAAATTAATGAACACCTATTTAAAAAAAATTACCTTGCTATTTAAAATTAATCTGTTTGTTTCATTAAGTATTCAATCAGTCCTCAGCTAAAAATTTGGTATTACTTTAGACAACTAACAGTTGTGAGATTTGGTTAGGTTTTGGGTTCTTTAATTAATCCCCTGTGCAAGAAGAGGCAGGAAATTTTTCAAATCTCAAATGTATAAAAGAAGGACTTGATACTATGTGAAACTGCTCAGTAATTCCTAGCATCTCAGAGCAAGAGACCATACATATTCTACACCCAAATTTTCTCTTCTCCAATGCAGGATGTAAGTGTGAGCTCTGAGCAAGGAGTATGAAAATAATGAACAGATTCAGATCAGTAAATGCAGAGCAGGAGCACAACACACCTGCAATTCCACAGCCCTGACATGCCAGCAAAGGCCTGAAATGTAGCAAACATTTAACAGGTCACAGAAATAGTACTCCTATTGTTACTTATTGTTCAGGCATCTAGAAGTATGTTGTAGGGTTCCAATACAAAATCCACGACCACGAGAGAAGACAGTAACTTTGAACTAGGACAAAAAGCAAAATACAAAAAAAGCAAAGAGCTGGATAAAAAGCACCATGGTGACAAAACACTTATATAGTCTTTCAAGCCACCAAAGTCCACAGGTATTATAGGAGATATCTTTGGCTTTTTTAACTGTTCTCTTCAATTCTCATGATGAAGTCAATGTGGTGCTGACTCCAGAACTGATCTTCAGCAGCTGTCCTGCTAAATGATGATGATGATTCATTCTGTCCTGTTTCCCAGTGATGCCCAACTAAATGTACATACCTCCTGTGAACAAATAACTGAAGCATTCAAGCTACCAACACCATGTGTCAATGAGCAGCGTTTTCCCTTTCCACGTCCAAAACACCACCATTCCCATTCCTATTCCTGTTTGGTTTTTTTTCCTGTTTCTCCTTACTACCCAATACCTCCTATTCTGCAGGAATCCTATTACATGTCATAAGGGGAACAGGGATACAGGGTTTTCTTCCTTCTCTGCTTTAGCTATTAATGGAAAGAAAATAATGAAATATATAATAATAACAATTATTTGTAGTAGCAGTGATTAATCTCGATGTGATTTGTAGATGTTTCCTTTTTTTTATTATCAGAAAAAAATAATTACTTCAAGCAAGCAGTAACTGTCCATGCAGGAAACAAATATTTAACAACAAAATTGTTTTAGCTGATGAAAGATGCACACCAGAATTCTGACAGAACTGGCCCATGAAGTCACTGCTGTGACAGCAAGGAGATTTAACAACCAGTCTAACAAGACAAACACAAATACTTAAGTGGTCAAAAATGGTGAGTGGAAAACAAAAAACCACCATCTGTCTCAAGTCAAGCAGGAGTGAAAAAAGTGAAGCAGCCCCAAATCAGAAGCAGTCAGGCACCAGGGAGCTGCTTTCTTTCAAGACGTGAGATTAAGAACCAGAAGTGGAATAGAATCCTAGAAAGGACACAAATGCAAATAAACCAAAACCATTCAAATGTGCCTGCGTATGATGTTTAAAGAAAAACACATTCCCCACCTTAGAGCAAAGAAGGCAGGAAACTCTTTAATACGGGGGTAGAATTTGCAGACTATTTCTATAAAACCTTGCAGTAATCATATAGCTTTATCTATTAGATGCAAAATCAATTCTGAGCAATATGAACTTTTTCCTTTGGATTTCTACAATTGCATACTGTAAAGCCTCACAACAGAAATTCTGCCAGCAGATTTGCTCTAACAATTTTTTGCAGCTCTGCACCAAACTCTTCTCAGCAGTTTACAGCACTTGCACAGTACCTTCAGCGTGTCCTGCCCTGCACTCATCACTTCAGCACTCCACAGAATCACCTTTCAGCTTGGAAGGGACGTCATGATGACCTAGTTCAATGTTCTGCTCAAAGCAGGGACAACAGCACTGAATTTAGACCAGGCTGCTCAGGGTTTCATCCAGTATGGTCTTGACAGCCTCCAACGATGGAGAGCTCACACTGTCTCTGAGCAACAGGTTCCAGTATCTCCATAGTGATTTTTTCCCCCACTCAGAACTGAAAGTTCCATGCTTCAATTCAGGACTTATCTCTCATTTTTTCTGCATGTATGTCTGCATGTACCAGGCCTCCTCACACCACTTCTTCTGCAGTCTGAACAAGCACAACTGACCCAGTCTCTTCCCTCTTCTCCATGCTCAAGTCCTCTGACTCTCTAACTGCCTGTCCATGGATTCACTCAAGCTTATCAGTATTCTTGTGCCAGGAGAGCCAAAACCTGACACAGGATTCCACACAAGGTCTAGTAAGTGTTGAACAGTGGGGAATAATCACTTCACCTGCTGGATCTACTCCCATTGATGGAAGCCAGAACACTGCCAGTGCACAGAGCTGGCTGTGTTTATACTTTTCTCAACCGACCCCCAGATCAACTAACTCTAAGTCAGCTGCATTATGATTTTTGTCCTCACAATGATACTGATCTATATATTCACCCAGGTACTCCCAGATGCAAAACTGATACCCTGAACTACAACTATCAACTATTTAATGAAAACAATTTCATATATGAAAAAAAGGGCTGGCTAAGGAAACAAAGAACACATTTAGTTTAGAAAGAGTTATTTGAAGACAAAAGCTAACCAAGTCACACAGATATAGTATAACAAATAAATCAAAAACAAATTAACAGGCACCCTGAAATTAATTTCTCCGGTTTTACAGTACTAGGATCTTGTTGACCACAAATTGGAGAAATGAAGCCAAGTTACCATATTATCACTTTCTGTGACTGTAGCACTTTGCAGTTCCAGTCAGAGTCAGATTTCTCAGCTGCAGAAGTATTTTCAAATTAATTTTTTAAGTCATCATTCACAAGAGTCCAGAACTTTTAAAATTTTTCACAAAACTTCTGGCGAGCTGTGTGTGCATAAATCATTAAGCAGTTCCAATTTATCTACTCTCCACTCACATTTGACAAGCTCTGGAGAACTTTGTTATTCCACTTCAACATGCAGCAACTTTATTATTCCAAACAATGTCAAAGCATGGGGACATCTTAATATGCCTTTAATAATTTAATAAACATGCAAACATATTCTGAATATAATAGATAAAAAATGTGATAGACTAAACTGTACTGCTTTCAAGATATCCAAGTAATCTCCTAGTTCAATTAATTGAATGCATTTTAAAAATCAGCTTAAATCAATACATATAATGTTTTTTCTTCATTTTACCAGCCTGCAGTTCACTGGAACACAGCAAGCATTAATTAATCAATCAATCACATAAACGGAATAAAAGTTATCCATATTAATGCTGGAATAATTCACTGTGCTTACAATTTGAGTTACATTTTTGATAAAAGTGCACTAGTTTCCAGTCCCTAGGCTAAATATTTAAACTTGCAAAGTTTGAATTTCATACTCCTAAAAAATTAACTTGACAAACACAGACGGCTTTCACAGTAAATTTTCACACTGACCAATAGACTTCAAACAAATCACAATCTTGGTATCAAAAGTGTTGACATAAAAAACCACCATCAGACTGCAAATACTGTTTTGTTTTTTTTTCTAAAACTAAGAACTATTTTTCTATTATTTTTCTTAAACTAGACTCTAATAATTTAAACATACACCATTCTTTGAGTACATTAAAACCAAATCATTTTCAGAGGTCTTTACTGCCAGAACTACTACTCCACAATTTCAACAACCATTTATCATTTTATATTAAATAAAAATAGTAATTCTTACTTAGTTATTATATCCCTGACATCATGATCCAGTGAGGAAATATAAGAACAACCTGGCTAGGGGGAAAAGAAAAGCACTGCAGCTTTGTGCTCTCTTTCCAAAATCGAGCACACTCCAAAGCAGATCTCAGCTAAGTTCTGTTCATGTTACTGGCATTCTGGATGAATGGACATGGAAAGAGGAAAAACACCTAAATGGAAGAATATTTCAGACTACAGCCATGAGGAAATATTTGCATGTCCCTTTGATTAAAATGCAATGAGAACTTTGTATTCAGTTCTAATATAATTATATTGATGTGCTTGTAACAGAGTAACACTTCACAGCGGCAACTGGGATTTTCTTTCAGGCCAAACATATGCAAACAAAAGATTGTATCCACACAAGCACAGCCTGATAGTGACAAGCATTCTTTGAAGTGCTAACCCCACATTGTCTCTGCAAGAAAAACAGGATCATCTCTTTTTAACTGCATTTGTGAAGTCTTCTGTCTTCCAGGAGGTGTACTTAGAAATTCAAAACCAGGATTTAGTGGGGAAACAGTCTACTTTTTCATGCAGCCCCTTAAGAAGCTGACCATGAAAGATAAAAACTGTACAAAAATCACACAAGCAGGTAGAATGAGACTCAAAACTTATTCAATTAGGTCCCTAATATGTAAAATGTTCTGACTGGAGAAGGGACACCTTACTTGTAGAGTTGGAGGGTCCAGCACCTCCAGGAGGCCAGCAATCTTTGGCCCTGTGCAAGGCTTGTTAAATGAAGCCCTTGAAACAGGCAGGAACCCTCTGATCCTGAGCTACCCCCAGCCAGCACAGGGAAAGCACCATCAGTGATGAAGCATTGAAATCAGGGAGACCAGATACTAAGCTGAAAATTAGTCTATTTCTGCTCCTGTTCTTCCCTGTTTCTAGAGATTAACAAAAAAAGCCATCTATGACGCAGACCACTGCTGCCTGGCAGGTACAACCTGAGAGGACACAGCTTGCAGGCACAACTGCTCCTCCTTGCTGCTTCTGCACCTGCAGGATGTTCCACAAGTGGCCCTTACAAAAGCTTGAAGTGACCTACAACAGCACAGCAACCACCTCAGCCAAGACAAGGCAAGGCTGGTGCCCCAGGGCTGGCAGCAGAAGGTGTTGGAGGACAGGGATGAAGCCCTGCCCTGTCAGCAGCAGGGCCTTGACACCTGTGCCTGTACCTGGGTGCAGGTGTCAAGATATCATAGCAGCAAGAGCTGAAGGGGCAGCTTCTGTGTGCTGCACCTGTCTGGAGCTCCCACACCTGACAGCTGCAGCGGCCCCAGCGCAGGGCCCGGCTGAGCCCCTCAGCCACAGGCAGGGGGGCAAGAGCCCCAGGAAAACTCTGGGCAAGAGAGGGCACAATGCTGCCCAGCAGCCAGGGCTGGGCCAGGGCACCCGAGCGAGAAACATGGAGGAAGGACTCAAAGACCCCAGCAGCAGGGAGAGCTGGATGGGCATCTGGCAGCCAGTCGTGGTCAACCCACCACACACCTGTGGTAAACACCCCTAGACCAGCTGAAAGCAATGCTGGGAACACTACACCACACTCAAATGTTGCTGCTCACCCTTGTGCATCATCATCCATAGATGCCCAAAGGCAGACACACAGGTGCAGCGTCAAATTATCAAACAAGATAATGTCAGGTTTCTGTGCTAAGTCATCAGGGTTTTGGCAAATAGTCCTGGCTTTTAAAGAACTTAAATCCCAATTTTACAAATTTAGAGATTAATTAAAATTCCTTGTTCTAATTAGAAACAGTGTGGCTGTAAAAGTACAAAAATTAATCAGAGACTCAAGGTCACATATGACATTTGCAACTCTATCAAAATTCATTAGATCTCAAACAAATAAGCCATTTTTTGCAGCCCACCTTCCACATTTTTCCAAGTATCTCTTAATGACAAGTATTTTGCTGATTTATGTTGTTTTTTTGTTTTTTTTTAAATAACAACCCTATTTTTTTCTTTCTTCCCCTCCCTATTTCTTTTTAAGAGCTAATAGCCTACCACTACCGAAGTCCATCATTCAGTATCATAAATACCATTAATTTCAAATTAAATAAGGCTTTGATTTTAAGAGAAAATTACTCTAATCTGTCTTACAGGTACTTGTGCCCTCCAACAAATCTACTATCCCAAAAGAATTCCCATCCAAACTAGTAAGCTACTCCTGCAATACTCCTAGAATCCACCTCAAGTCATTCAATATGATAGCACTTTTCTTCCAAAAATATTCTGGGAATTGTCAACATGCTGTTGGATCTCTTCAATGCAGAAACATATGCTGCCCAGTGGAGGGAGGGAGGAGATTGGAAATGCTGAGGCCCACCAAACACTTCTGACACAAAGGAGTAAGAAAAGTTTCTGCCACAAGAAGGGCAGGTTGGGTTTAGTCCTATGCGTATCCCAGGCCAGGCATTTCCATGACTTTTTAAAATAATTTGACTTTTACTAGCCTGAACCCCAAACATCTGAGCAAACAATAATTTATCCTTTCCACTACTAAGTATTTCCATTAGGAAAGGAGGCTTCATGGAGAAATGTACTGAATAACTGTCAGTGCAATTTGAAGAATGTTGCACTATCATTTACAAACACAACCATCTCAGAAAATTACCCCATCGTCTGTAAGAAGTGGGTATTTGCAGAATTATATTAGAATTATAACATAAGCCATCAGTTGATATTTATTAATTTTACTAGTTCAATAGATAAGATTTTTAAGGCATTAACTTAATTTTTATTTAACATCATTTTCCTTTTTAAGTATTCTATATTGGGAACAAAAAATATTTTATTAAAAAGTTTATTAAAAAACTGTCAGTACTTGGGTTCCATTACTAAAAAAGATGCAGCAGACGAATGGTAATGAAATTATTAAAAATATATTTTCTTTACATTTGGCAATCTGTTTCTGAATGCTTTTTCAGACAACCATATACAAACAAAAAAACCATTAACTTGTCTACGCATATCAAAACACACAGTGAATTTATAAAACCTATGTTTCTACTATTCACTTAGTCATAATTTCTCATTATTTTTTATTCAATGTCATTGGTAATTCTAAGTACTAAGCAAACAACTCAAATGCTACCAGGTCTTTCATCATGGGTCACATATGAGCCACCCAAATTTGCTTTCACAGAGCTTTAACAGAAAAACCAAGTAGGATTTCCTGTAAGAGAGATACTGACTTTTGAATATACTCTTCTACTACTTGTCCAAATTTCACAAACAGTAAAAAAGCCTTTCAATTACACAATGCCAACTTAGAGTTTTACTGATAAAAACCCTCTGTGTTTCAAGGTACTTCAGAAGCAACAGTCGGCTCTATGTCAGAATACAAAATTTTATGTACATAAATGCCTTTTAAGAATAATCTCACTCTTATACAATATTTTCCCCAGAAATCTTAGGCATCACAGCAAGTTATACAAAAGTAAAATAGCCCTGATCAGCAATCACTGACTGAAAGTACAGAATTTTGAAACTGATGCACAGAAATATTTTTCCCATGTACAAATTTACACCGCTCTGTTTTGTACCTCAAACTTTCTTTGATCTTGTTTTTATAACATTTCAGAGATTAAAAGGTTAATATCTATACTCTTACAAAACACAACAAAAGTCCTATAATCTGCACTTTATAGACAACCTCTTTAGAGATTTTGTCTAATCCCCATTATCAACATCTCCTAATCTTTAACAGACAAAGTCTGGATTTCAATTTCATACTTCTTTGAGGTAATATGAGTTGACAATATTAAACTTTGTAAAGTAAAAATTTAGAGAACACAGGAATTACCTTAAGGAATATACTTGCTTCATCTTTCAAATGAAAATATCAATAGTGAAAGTATGATTTATTCCAGGAAAGCTGATAATACAACTGAGTAAGAATGATAAATAAAGACTTCATTTATTACACCAGCTTAATGTCTTTTGTTGCAGAACAGTGTCATGTTTCACAACCAGAACTATAAATTTTAGGTCGGTTTAGCTGTTCAAGGTTATACATTTGTGACAGTGATCTAGTTGTTTTAATAGAAATCATGAGTTCAATATTGTGTCTAAAGGTGCAAAAAATATTGTTTGCATATTTTAACTTTACTTTTAAAGCAAAAAAACTAAATCAGAAATTTTGAAACTGTATTTCTTAGAAACTCTTCATAACAACAGCTGGGCTGGTAATTAGGTGCCTTTTTTTTTTTTTTAAAGCATTTCTGTTGCTGTTAGTTATATTTAGGATAAATAAATAAGTCCCTGCATTTCAAGCTATGAAGTTACAGTGCCGGCAGTGCAGCTGTCTGCACTGGATCCTTCACTGGCTCAGGCCAGGCATTCTGGCACTGGAGTATGAATACTCAGCTTGGCAAACTAGCCTAAGCCGAGACTGTCAAATAGGATAAGTGGGAGGTTCAGGGTATAAAGGATATAGAAGATGGCATCTATTTTTAAGAGATGGTTAGTTTAATTATCTATGAAGTTATTGATCCTGAGTAAGGAAGCAGCTGAGCAAGTGTTTTAAAGAATGGTATGAGCAGCCAGCTTGTGATTAAAAGAACACTCATGCCCTTAAAAGAAACTGGAAAGCAAAGAATACTTTGGCACTTGGGAAGTGCACTTTAAGTAGAATAGAAACAAACACTTAAAATATTAATGTCTGTGTATGCCAAGTCCACAGTATGTTTTGGGGTTTTTTTAAATTTAACTCCTTAATCTTTTTAATTTTTTTTTTTTAAACGTGAGCTCCTTTAACCAGTGACTCAGTTCTTCTAATCAAATTTTTACTTTCAACACCTATGACTCCAGGTAGTTACTCCAAGCTCCTGTCAACATCACTCTTCCAGTCTTTTTACGTGAACATATACAATTAACAAGTAGTAAAGAAATAATTTCAGTTTGAATTACAAACCAAATGCTGCTATTCCTCACTCTCTAAACACCCATAAACTGAGCTGTGACTCAAAATTCACAAAGTAAATGTAAGATATAGGGTAAACATAGTTCCTTATCTGCAACATTCGATGCCAAAGTCTCCCTTACATAGCAAAAGACTGCACACTTATCCTCTTCAAACAGAGGGCAGGGCTTATTTACACAAGGAAATACCCACACAGTTCTGTGGCTATGATTATTGTGGAACTTCATGTAAATAGACCAGAAAAAAAAAAAAAATGCTCCTTTCCTTGCTTGCTGCAAACTATTTGCCAGTGGAAGCCCTTGGTCAATTTGGTTAGGGCAGCATTTCATTAAACTTTCTTTTTAGAGTTTATCTATGCTGCAGACATACCAATTGGCTTTTATGTTGGTTAGCATAGGTATCAATAGCAGGACAGGCATGAATCTGATCACGTCCCAGCAAATCTAAACTAGGGGTGAAGCTCAAGTCACCAATGTTTCCAACCCATCAGTCCCTGAAATAGATATGGGAAAACCAGCCTGGGAATATGTGTGTGCATGTCAGTCACACTTCCCCAATGGTCCTACCCACAACTCGGTACCTGGAGAAGTTGAATTTGGCAACTCAGCACGACCCACTATTAATGAACTGTTACTTAAACTATTACTGAGGGCCATCTTTACAACTATTTTCATGTTATTAATGTGTGCTTAAGCACTAGTTCTCAAATATTATGATTAGTGGGTTCTTTGAAACTCAGAATATTCTATGATTCTATAAAAATTAAACACATTAGGCAGAATAATTTATTACACAAAGGAACTATGCCACAGGTCCTGAAACAGTAGCAATACAACCAAAGCCAAATTCAAGTACTTGGCTCCTCTCAGAACATTTATCTTAATTTTTTTTTCATTTTGGAAAACCTGTGTTTGTATTCCTTCATGCACAAACCTTCAAGACATATTTTAAAAGCACAGGCAGACTTTTAAGTTAATGATTAATAGTGAGCAATAAATATGCATGCAGAGGAAAACTCCAAGCCTTGATACTAGAAGGATCATTTTGGTTATTTCCAAATTATTGATCCTTTCCTGTTTCATTAAAAAGCATGCTGAAAACCTTGATCCTAACCTTTTCTTTTAGCCCTATAAATTCAGGAAGAATGTACAAGTTGCTACTTTGAACTTAAAATTATATAATTCTCACTTGGGGATATTTTGCACATTTGGTGGTTTAAAATACCTTCTCTATGAAATGCAAAGAGGAGTAAACCTCACAATCCTTCTGGTGCAAGTACACACTTCTAGATATGCAAGATGCAGCATGTTAGTCAGCCACTAACCATTATAATCAACAATCAAGTATTTATTTATTCATTGCATCAACAAAATTTTACCTCTATGCTACTATATTATCAGAAGCATATCCCCAAGCTCTACTAATTTTTTTAGTGTTTTTGAATTACAAATAGTTTTTTTGTTGAAGGCCACAAAATCATATTTGTTTTGTGTTAAATGGCTATTTTTGACACATGGCATTATGAGTGATTTTTATATAAACAGATTTGGGGGTTTGAAAACTTTTCTTTTACCCTTTTCTCCCTCAAAAATCAATTCATTCATTTCAACACGCTTTTATTTTATTTTAGATTTTTAAAAAAGTGTCAAAGACTTGTATTTAAAAATTTCTATTTTAAAACATCTAAATAAAGTCCTATTTTGACTATCCAGTTACAGAAAAATTGCTTAAATTTTTGGGTTTTGTATGATAAAAACACACCAAAATAAAAAATTTTTTAAAAGTTATGCAAGTACAAAGGAAAATATGCTAGCAAAAGACAATCACTATTGGCTCCTGGGAGAGTGATATGACTGGGTGGTTCACCCAGCATTCTGTAACCAAGACATGCCCCAGATCAGGTGTTAACAGTTAATTTAGGTTTCTTATTTTGTGAATACAAAAATGCAACAAGTGCTACTCACATTAGCACTGAAGTGCATTACTTAATTCAGAGTCCAGTTTCACCTCAGATGAATTTCCAAAAAAACCTATAAATTGTCTATGAAACTCAGAAACCCACAGTAACTTGAACTGAATGTTTCCAGCAGAAAATTATTTTCATTGAGGTCAGCTAGACAAGCAATTCCTGGGTGTCCTAAGAAAAAATATGCATTTCTCCTGTCTCTGTGTGTATTGCATAGGCTTTTTTTGAACAGCTACACAAGTACCTTGCTCAGCAATGAGCTCCATGCTTATCGTCCATGAGATTGCACTGAACAGAGCAGTCCATTAAAAAAAAAACACACACACAAATGCTTTATGCAGCACAAAACAGACAGATCTTAATCAAAAAGTGATAGGCATTGCAATCAAGAAAAAAAATCACCTAGGAAGTGCTTGCAGACAGGTCCCTTCTTTGAACATCTTTGCCATCTACCCTGGAGTTGTTTACCAGTGGGATAAAATTGCAGATGTGACCAGTGCCCCATCCCGGGCAGGCTAAAGAGGGGTCAAGATCTGGGCAGGAGAACTGCAGTTCCTCTCATTACTCTTCCAGACATCTTTACACCCAGCCAGGCAGTAGGGCCACAAACATCAAAGATTCACAACTTGTTCACTGCCCACACCCAGAAAAGTCTGCAGAAGTTTTTATGAAAAAAGCAGCCAGACGGTCAAGGACAGTTTGCTCCTACAGTAAACTCTGTTTTAAGGTCTCATCTAACTACTACCTCTACATCTTTATTTTCACTGTTCATTTCCAAAAAAAGCTGGTCCATTTAGGAAAAACTTTATTTAGGACCTTAAAAACACTACAAAAGTTCATCCTGGCAAGGCTCAACTACTGAAGTTTGTCAATGCGGGAGGGTAAGGCTGAGAAGCACTTCACTTAAATGAAGTCAAATTTGTCCATTTGTTAAGGTGGAAAGTGGTAAACAGGTATTTCTGGTTTTTTTATTTTATTTTATTTTATCAGAAGCTAGCAATTTTGGTTTTGGAATGCTGTTATCAGCTATATACAAATGCTACTGGTTTCCACATTAATGGATTTCACTTGCCACACACCTGCCAAAAACAATTTCCAGAAATATTTTTTTACCACCAAAAGTACAACACAGAATTCCTCTTTATTTTTCACATATAGGCACTTTTATATTAAGCTTTCCTGGATGTCAGTGGTCACAAAACTTCCAGATGTCAGATCAAGCAGGTCCATTAAATTTCAGACCAGTGAATGCATATACAACCAAAATGCAGCTTACTATACAGTACCCTCATTCTGTGCCTAAATTCTTGACAGGAAAAAGCAGCTACTGCAATGCCATACAGACAAAAAAGGTACAGTACAGCAAACCACCAACAAAATTATTACAGGTCAGGTCTGCGTTAGGAGTAGCTTGCCAATATAGCAACTGTACTCTTTTCATTTAAGGGGCAACTCAACTGGCAAAGATATCACAGAATCACCAAAAGGCTGAGGTTGGCAAGGACCTCTAGAGGTCATCTGGTCCAAAACCCCGTTTAAGCTGGGCCATGATAGTGTCCAACCAGCTTTTGGGTAACTCCAAGAATGGAGACTCTACAGGCTCACCTGGGATGTTATACTCTGTATTACATTCTGTATCAATACAGCAAAACTGCAATACAAACCGCAGAAAACCAGTTTAGGTTCCATTTTAATGCTCTAAAGGCTGTTCCTAGCAAAAATCCATTGGTAACACAGCACAGCTTTGCATCTTTCGGCACAGCTAAAATCACTTCCATGGTACACAGAGGTCATGCAGGTAGACAAAGGAGATATTAAACATTGCTCTGTCCTACAATTTGTGATGCATCCCATCAAGCAATGAAATCAGCAATACAGATACCCAGGCACCAAGCCTAGGCTGATCTAAAACTCACAAAGTCCATGAGTGGAAGTATTTCATACCATTCTTACCATATCTGCTCAACACAGGCAACTATCACACTAATTCAGTCTACAACAGGTGGGAAAGATTCTCCAATAATAAATTTGTGATTACAATAAGACTATTCTAAGACAGGATATTCCTCTCAGCACAGCGTGTTCCTACCCAGCTCGCACAGGATTATATGGATAATCACTGCAGTGGAAAAGTAGCACCTTGTTATTTTTCATTTCCAGGAGTAGCAACTCTCTTTTTGGTGAAGGTTTTTCTGACATCTCTTGCAGAAACCTATTTTTTTTAGTACCTGCTGGTCTACCTTTACTTCATGCAATATGCATTATGGTCCTGTAAGACCATTAAGCAATGGTAAAGAAATTGGGTGTGTTATGATAATTGGAACGGTACAGCTTGGCAGGAAATAAATCAGAAAACTCATATGATTTCATAGAAATTAACAGGAATTAATCAGAATTATAACAAAAGAGAGCACAAAATTTTCAGCACTTCTTCATGAAAAATACTATTTCAAAATCACCCTTTGGTCTCCATGGAAACACATGGGAATAGCTAAGTGAAACTATTAAAAATATTTGAAGTATGTGTTCATAGCAAGAAGTTACATGGACCATGAAGATGATCTGCAAGAGACTGACATTACTTTTCACAAAACAGGAGCACCAGGTTTTTAGCAACTGAAGACACTGGGCTACAGTTCTAAGCATCAGCAGAGGTAGTAAAGACAACTCTTAGAATATGAAAAATACTTTAAAAATATTTTTTTATCACAACAAGACTAGCTCTCTTTCTTAGAGGGCATTTTACTTCTCAATAGATCTGCAGAAAAAACTAGCAGGAAAACAAAATCAGAACAGCTAAAAGTTCCTATGCTTTCAGCAAAGTCATTTTCTCTCATATCTAAGTTGTATTCAACTTTTGTTTTGTTAAAGTTTTGTTTCAAGCATTCTGACATTTGAGCAAAGAAGTAAATGCACAGACAACAGTTACTGGTAATAATCAATCATTATTAATGATTGGTTGGGAGGTATGCTGGGGGTTGGGGTTTTTCTCTTTTTTTCCTAAATAAGGAGGGGGAATCCCTAAAAAATCTCAAGTTTGCCATACATTTAGGCAAAGATATGCATTTTATGTTAGAAGTAATCTAATCCAAGTTGAATTAACAATAAGTTAAAGTAAGAATTTCTCTCAATTCTTTACCCAATACACTGCTCTCCTCAAGGGAAAGGGTAAGAAGATGCAAGAAAAGTACCAGGGAAGGATGGTTAGCACCTTCTCATCAGCAGATTTTCAAAACTGTATCTGCTTTTTAAAAAATAACCTTAAGAATTCTGGCTTCCTTCAGGTGCTGCGTCATCCTAAAACACTAAAGAGACAGTGTTTGCACTAAGAAAGACCAAGAGTGTATGCAGCAACAGGACACGGAACATATAGATCTGCACATGCTGTCAAAGCTGGCCAATATAGTTGACCATAAGAGAGGCCTTGAAAACAGAATTCCTCTAGAGTTACCCTAGAAGAAGAGCAACTTTACCTGGCCACATTTGGAGCAAAACACATCTAGTAGAATGCAACTATAAAGGACTTTGAGAGTTCACAGACATGAATGCAGAATTTTTTTATTCTATCCAGGCATCTTTAGCTCAGCTCCCAAACAGTGGTGCACATCTAAAATTCTGAAGGCCAAATTGAGACTTAATAACCCCACAGTCATAATAATGTTATGGTACATAACCACTATACTTGGCTGTTCTCCACATAGTGATTTATGAGAAGAGATGACTAGTTCAGCCTTCTGGAGAGAGAAAAAAAGAAAAAAGAAAAAAAAAAGGAAAGAAAAAACAGTCCCTTCATAGGAAGAAGTAGATTTTCTCTTTCTAAAAGATAAATAAATAACAGGATGAGGAAAATATACAGGATGTGATGCTCCATTAGCAAACATCACATCTGTTACTCATATTTTAATATCTTCGCTGCCACCCTGAAGCATATCATGTGCAATTAAGAGGAAATTGCAATGCAATTCTTTTAATAAATTATTTTCAGCAATCATACAGTACTAGGCCAAATGTAAATCACTAAATCAATTCAGCACCAGTTTTAAAAGTTTCAATTGATCCTCAATTCATTTCTGTGTTATTATAACATCTTATTAAATGCACCCACCACTTTAAGACTCCCTCATTTCATTTGTGATTACAGCAAATATTGATTGCAATGGTGGCCTGGAGACAGTTCCAAAATGTGCAACTGTAGTCCCTGAAGGCAAAGCTGAATGACAGTATTCTGTTCCCATGTTCCCTTCAGAGAGACTCAGCACAAATATAAAAATTCAATATAATATTTTACTGCATACCTGCTTGGATTTTATTCAATTAAGCAGAGAAATTTGTTGCACTTTTTTAATAGAAACCTTAATCAATTCTGTCTTTAAATACTGTTTTGGAAACTATTTCAAAGCAGCTCTGAAAACAGTCTGAAAAGTGAATCACAGTCTCAGAGTACAATAAAGATCATTGTAATTACTTCTCCCAGGTTTTTCAACAAAAACAACATGTACAGATAGCAGAGGGCATAGCCAGTTTGGCAAAAGCTGTGCTCATCTAAGTACAGGAAGAGACTAGATCTCTCTTCTAACACTTCCTGCTGCTGTATGGAAGTGTTCTCCTTTACCCCATCCTTCCTTTTACCTCAACCCTCCTGCTAAGGGGACCTCTCCAAGTATCTCCCTCCAAAACCAACAATGAGCTCTGTTCCCATAAGATGCTGGCACCCAAAACTTATTCACACCCTTCTTGCCAGGTTAAGGAAAAGCCCAGCAGAGTCCCTATACACAAACCTATAATCCAGACCAGCCTCGCTGCCACTCCTAATGGGGCAACTCTAAATAACATATTGTCCACAAAGCTCCTCCTACCACATCCACGTTGATGCACTTAAATTTGATCATGATTTTTCATGTACTTTAACAAAGAACAAAAATACCATGAAGTTTAATTTTCACACAAATAGATTAGTCCTGTGAAATATATCCAGAAGATTTATCTTGTCTAAATACCTGGTGTATACTCCCTGGCTGGTTATATAGAAATTATGGGGATGTAATTATGGGATAAAGCCTGTTTTTGTTTACAGACATACAGACACCCCTAACCTTTGACAGAGAATTCAGTCACACCTTGAACCCTTTTCCATTAGAAGATTTTGCAGAGTACAAAGGCCACACATGCACACTCCAAACCAACCAATTGCACACACCAATCTCTTAAAAATTGACCTAAATTCAGAGAACTATAGGTTGTCATGTGGCCCAAATTAATTAATAGACAAGTTATACCTTGTTATATGAAAGGACTACTTGCAATTTTATTGCCATTGGAACACAATTATCATTTATTCCGACATTTTTATCTTGTTGTATGTAACCTAATAGAAGCCACCAACACTACGTCTGCACAAGCTGATTAAACAGTACCAACAAATATTCCCAGATGCTGGAATCAAATTAACTTTTTTGCAATTCATCCATTTCCACACCAGGAACTAAATTTCTTCTGTTTTCATATGTTAATGAAACTAAGGCCAGGTCCTGTGTGAGTTTGCGTATACTCAGAATAGCTGACATGAGTTTCCATACTGCATCTAAAGATCAAGCTTAGCTGCACAGCAAGTTCATATAGCATAATACATGCAGATTGAAAAAAATCTAATTAGATTTTTTGGAACTTTATTCTTATGAAAATACCTCGATAAAGCAGTCAAACTTCCAATAGTAAGTGGATTACATTTTTCTGCAGGCAGAGTTGGATGCTGAAAACTTAAATAAGGCAAAGCAGTCATGGCGTGATCACTTTTGCCATCTGGTGCAATAGCTATTGGCCTAAGAGTGAGTAATAATTATAGCATTTCAGTTAAATTATAAATAACAAAGTCAAAACTGGAATGCTTGTATAAACACACACTAACATGGCAACACTCTCACCGTCTGGCACAGGGATCATGCAGCACCCAGTTCGGACTGTAGAAATCTGGCAGTCCTGTGAATCCATTTGGAAATGGCATTTCACATAGAAATGGACCTCCTTTACCACCAGCCCTTCTTCCACAGGCTGTTCCCCACTCTAAGTTTTACCACATGTACCTATGCCCACATATCCTTGAAATTAGAAAAACATCAAGCCACTGAAAATTAGTGAACAAGAAATATAAATAAATATTTTCTGTATTTAAACTTTTCCCCTATAATAAAAGCACAATGTCTGTAAGTGTACCATATGCATTTTGTGATGGTTCACATCATTCTCTTTCTAGTTTGGTCTCATGGTGTGAACATCCATTAGTAGATCAAGAGCAGATTTCTGTTTAGGTTTATTAGCAAGGAATTCAGTGTTTGTGATTCAAGGTCTGTGATTAAAAATGCAAGTTAAAACTGTAGTAAGAGTTTTGCTTCAGATAAGCAGCCAGAGACTAGGAAAGTAATCTAGATGCAAGCCATCTTTCTTGAAAAATGGCTTCCCAAAGCCAACTGCTGGACCTCAAATCTTTGTTCAGGTTAGACTGGTACATGACAAATCCTCTCATCTTACATCCTATTCTACAATATTTAAAAATATGCACTCTTCTTAATTGCTGCTACAGCCAGTGGATGAACAAACCAACTCCAGAAGGAGAAAGAAAACACAATCCAAATGCCCAGCTCCCATGGTGGCCCACAGAACAAGCAAGCAAAAAGGCCAGGTGTAACTCTAGTACTGTCTCCTACCTTCATCTGGGCTAGAAGAGCAACACTGGGGGCTGCTCTTGCCAGCTATCTCACCGACAGTGAGACCCTCCCTACCACCTCAAGGCATATCCAAATCTATGGTTGATCATTCAAAACATTTTTAGGGAAATACAAAGAAGAATCTGTCAAGCACTGCAGTGCAGGACAATCAGACCAGATTTTTGGGAATCTGAGTAATTACCTTTTTGTGTGTATATATATATATANTATATAAATTTTTTTAATACATTGTCCTTACAAAATCATAAGGCAACATTAAACTCATGTAAGGGTTTTTTTCTACTCCATTTCTCTTTTTCACAATTTGTTTTTACTTCTTTACCTGCCACGTTTCAGTCTATCCTTTCCTCTCCTCACTTCTCCCTTCATTCCTCTAATGCCTAACTCCTTCCTGTCTGAGCAGTGCACCAGCAGAGCTGCTGGACCTGGTGTGATGGACCTGCCAAATATTAGGGCTGTCTGACACCTCACAAGATCAGGGTCTGTTTTCACCCACTTGAAATGCAGACTCTGATGGCAAGAATAGACTGAACAGTGCAGAGAACCTGCAGCTGAGCAGTTCAGTCACTGCCTGGACCAAGGTCAAAGCAAATACAGGATCTTCCTCCCACTGTACCACTGCAAAGACTACTCTAGACTATTTTCTGAGAGGACTTAATTGCCTCTAGCAACAGGGGAATGATGGGGCACCAGGTATTTTCCTATTGCTGCTCTGAATTTCACCTAAATTTCCTATGTCAATTAACAAGGCTGAGCTAAGCAAAGAGTGCATTGCTGTAGAGTAGCAAAAGGACCCTCTCCATCTTCACCCTTCTTTGTCCGCTCTTTGGACTTCACTGTGATGCTTTGCAAGCCAGATCACTCCTCTGAGCAACAGAAAACTGTTCTCTTTTTGGGATGAATCAGGTCACCTTCAATAGACAGGACTCAGCACACACCCAGAACTGGAATTGTGCTATGCTAGTGGCAGCAAGCACACGGATAATCTTGTTAGGCTGTGTTTTGAGCTAAGCTGGAAAAGGAAAAGCAAAATCTACTGCGACATAATTACTAGACACCTCCTAGAGCTGAACACCTACAAGACTTTCCAACTTCAGTGTGTTTGCGCAAAGAAAAATATTGATTGACACAATATTTTTACAAGTCTGCCATTTCAATTTCCTTCTGTTCTGGAGCACAGGCCAGAGATCATAATCTTCCACATTAGTCTAAGTGTTCTAGGGTTAAAATTCAGCACCTCTGATTGAAGCTGACAGAGAGGTTATAAACACATACTATACTGCAATTTTCTAGTAAGCACACAGAAAATTACTGTCATGTACAGTGCTTTCTGTTTGGACTATTAAAATAACTTTCAAGTGGAAATGAACACAGAAAACCTATTGGCATTCTTCACAGAAACTCTGCACCATTTATTAGTCAGATATTTTGGCATTTTTTATTGAATGTGTGTGTTGAGGGATGGGAAAACAAATGTTACTTACCTCCTTTACATACCACTGTTACAGTGTACTATTAATAAGAAGCATGTCAGTTCCATTCTGTAGAGGTTACAAAGAAAAAAAAAAATATAGCAACATCAGGCTCAGGCCAAGCATTATGTTCCCAATAGTGGGAACATAAGTAACTAGTCTAGCCATCTTCATGGTCCTGGCCACATTCCAGTCCTTGCACTATGAGCTGATCTCTCATCATATGCTGGTGAAAACAAAAATGTCCAGAGTGATCTTGAGTGGTATCTATCACACTGAATTTTCTTCCCATGTCAATACAACACTATTACTTGACAGAGTGGAATGAAGTGCTTTCCAGCCATACTCTGACTCCTTTGGAAAAGTTGTCATCCACCAGGTGTATGGCCCAGGTCTTGGAGCAAATATAGACTGTCCGAATTAACTGAGATCTTTTGTTCTCACAAACCAGCCCTTCCAAAACTTCAAGCTCCAGCTGGTTCACTAATCAAAAAGTGAAAGACTGCAAGCTTACTACTGCTTCAGAAAATAAGAAGTATAACCATTAAATGACGCATTTTATCTCTGAAGGTTTCCAGACCATTTTAGCTGAACTATCCTGGGTCATAAACGCTGTATGTTTGGAGAACAGCTGCACACTGTATTTAAGCTAAGGTCTATCCTTTCTCCACTTAGCTCTCTCTTCAGGCCAAAGTCAAACACTATGAGACAAATATATCTGTTATAAATCACATCTATCAGCAGCAACAGTTGGCCAGCTCGCTGACATGTGGATGTTGCAGAGCACACTCCCTCAGGCGATAACCAGTGAAGTCAGACTGTAGATCCAGCTGCACTGAGGATGAAAACAAGAAAGGACTGAGAATGGGAGGCAGGGGCTTTCCTGCATTAGCAGCGACTCTCTCTTGAGGCACCCAAGGAGAAAAAGAAGCTGCTTGAGGAAAATGGAAGAAAACAAGGATAGGAAACTATGTAGAGGGAGTGAAATGTTGAGGCAATACCTCTTGGGGAAAAAAAAAAAAAAGCCATAAGCAGAGAACTACATATGCCCACAAGATGGGTTCATTTGAAAATCAGATCTTTTGGCTGGTTAGAGAGACCATCACAGTCTCATAAGGCTCGGAAAAAAAGCACAAGAGAAGGAGGCAACAGTGTAATCAGATCTGCTAGTCCATTACACCTGAGATAAAAGGAAGGGAAGGAGGAGGAAAACAATTTTGACAAGAAGTTAAACAGAAAAGAAATGCAAATGTTGGCCTGTGAAAAAAACAGCTTAAGGAAATTGCATTATTGAAGGAGAAAAAAATAATAAAAATCAGATGATCAAGGGTAATGAATTTAGGATTAGCTGGAACAGAAGTCCAGGAAGAATTATGAGGAGATAGGACAGCAAAGCTTCAGGAAGCCAGATCAGGACTGAACAGCACAGAATAGACATGCACAGAAAGCCTGCAGAGGCAAGACAGGATGGTTAGAGGAGCAGAAACAATATAAAAGTGGGGGCAAGCAGAAGAAACAGCAAAGATATAATTTATTTACAGGGCTGTGTTGGGAAGAAACAAAACAATAATCAGTGACCCTGACAGCAAATTCCATACAGAAGCTGCACTGGAAACCAAAAGTTTGGCCTTTCAGTAGATAAAGAGGGCTGAGATAGAGACACTTCTTACCAAGACCTCCAGTGACAGGTCAGAAGGCAATGGTTTTAACCAAAAGATTTAGACTGGTCATAAGGAACAAATCTGTTGTCATGAGGGCAGTGAAACACAGGAACAGGTTGCCCAGAGAAGTTTTGGGTGCTCCATCACTGGAATTCATCAAGGTCATGCTGGATGGGTTTGAGCAACCTTGTGTAGTGGAAGACGCACCTGTCCACAGCAGTGATTGGACTAGATGATCTTCTAACTCTACCACTTTTGGCTCTATAATGACTTCTAACCTCCACCTCTGTGGCCCCTTAGCAAACCATCCTGAAATTCAGTGGCTATATTCTGGTTAATCCCAAAGCTGATTCATAGAGCAGCAAATTAGTTTCTTTTAATTTCCCCCAATAACTCATGTAAGGATGGCCTGAATGACAGATTTCATCACTGATAATGATCCATACACACACTTTTCACACAAACACACAATGTCTTTCTCCTCATGTACACAGCAGACATGCTGGATTAAAAAGGAAGAGAAAGAAGATGCAATAAGGGTGGGATTTATGCACTTTATTGCAGAGAAAAAAGACACAAAAGTGAGGGAAAATAATAGTTTCACAAGTATAAGAGTCACCTGTAACTCTGGAAAACTGGCCTCTTGTAAACATCTCCTTTGATAGTAAAAAGTACACTAAGCCTAAATATATATTTTTAGTTCAATGATAAGACTAGACAACATCAGTTTCAGAACCAAAGTAAGACAAGGATGTCAATAGACAGAGTTAGAAAAAAAAAACATATTAAAAACAATGTTGCCAGGAGGATTTTGTGGCTTTTTTAAAATCTCATTTAGATTAGAAGAATTAAAAAAAAAAAAACCACAACAGTCAAGACAAGAAAAAATTACCTGGCACCAGGAAAGCATTCCTCTGGCACAGTATACGTACTTATGTTCATTCTGCAGATACTCCAAAAACCTCCTTGAAACATTCTCTAAAGTTATGTATGATTTTCCATCCCGATAAATTAGGTTCCTGTCAGTGTTTTATAAAACAATCCTTATTTTCCTATTTCTTTTCATATTTTCCTTTGTTTTTATTTAGCAGTCACATATTTGTCAACTGCATGTATTTTGATTATATCCCATGCATTTTCCAATTATTTTTTTTTTACTCTTTGCAGTGCTTACAATTTAGAACAACACACCACAAAACTAATAATAATAGTAATAATAATATCATCATCATCTAAGGAAATTTCTACATTTTTAGGCTTCTTGAAATGTTTAGAGAGGAGACTAATTGCTGCATGAATGTAAGATGCATGTCTTGAAAAGGAACTCAGATTGATTTTTGATCAAAATGTGACAGTGACCGGGTAAAACAAATATAAATTTGAAAATGCTTTGGAAAGTAAATACAGATTTGAAATGTCACAGACAGAGCACATCCAGGTCACAGTAGAAAGGCTCTTTCCAATGTAGCATCAAACCTGGCAAAGGGTATGCCAGCAGTACATTGAGGACCAGCCCTCAGCTGACAGACGGAAGGAGCATCCCTCATGTAACTGCCAACTTCTGGTGAAGTCTTCCAAATCAAACTGAGGTGGTAGCCATGCAGTTATTAAAAACAGGAGATGAATAACGGAAATAGAGCCCTCTGTCTGGGAAATGAGGTCCTTTGATTTGGTGGCAGAAAAAATTAAATGTACTCCTCTGGAGGTTCCTCTTTCCCAGCCATAAAATGCATTCCATAATCTCCAATAAAAGAGACATATTAAATTCTGCAAGAGATGGCAACACTCATTACAATTAAGCTACAAAATTAAATATCAAATTCTGAAAGATATTATTAATAACTCCTTCACCCACAAGAGCTTTTAAAGAAGTTTGAATCAAAGACTTTTAAACTTCAGTCATAAAAGCTGCAAAGTCAAGATCACTGAAGACTTGGTCTGGGGACTTCCACACATATAGGTTTGAAACAATCACAAGGACGAGTGAGAGAAAAACAACACCAAAGAACAAGGTAATCTTTGATTTCCATGTCCTCTGATCCAGCCCCAGTTGAAGCCAAAGAACCAAAATCCATACCTTATCTTCTTTCTTGATATGAAGAGCAGAAGTTATACATATAATTATCATGGTTAACATCAGACCTTTCAGCTAGGCAGAACAAACCACTAAACCCCCTTATGCACACAGGCACCAAAGACAAGAAAGAGGCTGATCTGCACGCACACTAACTCTATTCCTCCAACCACAATAAGAAAAAGGGAACCTAAAAATTGGTAACAAATTAAAAGAAGGCCTACTTAGCAACCTCTCATCTCAAGCAGATTTCCTTAAAATAATTAACAATGCACCTTTCAGAATCTAAAGTTAAAAGTGTTAAAATTGAAACAACACACACAGATAAAAAACCCTTTTTGGGAATGAAACTCATGCTCAACACCATCTTTGATTGTCAAGAAACTGCTGGGGAATCAAAAGACACAGTCCCCGGCACTGCTATCACACCTGCCAACCCACTCATGTGCTGAAGCAGCCATAGGTCTTGACAGTGCCACCAGAGCTGGAGAGCAGCAGCTGAAAAATCACAGCCTTGCACATTTTAAAACAGAAACTGTTATAAGGTCTTGAAGCAGGTGTTTTAAAAAAAAGCATTTTAATGGGTGTCTAGGCCAAGCCCTTCGAACAAATTAGTACAAATATTGAAATATAGGTCTGGTACTAAAAAGGAGCAGGTCATACTTTAATCTTACAACTGGGATCAGATTTCCTTGCTACAGAGAACATTACCAATTAATGAATGATTTTCAGCCCAGTTAACAGATGTGTAGAAGTTACCAGAGCTATCTAGACGAACCTTGAGAAAAAAGTAGTTTCTCTCTTCTCTAGTTGTAAAAATATAGCTAGCCTTCCTGAGACAAAGCAGTGGCCAATGTTTCTGATTATCCATGGAACACAGAATCTGCTCGACAGCAAGCAGATCTGATTAATGTCTGTACCCTCATGACTTGATCACACCTTCTTTCAAAAGGATCAGCCTCCAGTTCCTGATATAGGTAAAGATCACTTCCAATCTTCTGAAACCAGCATAAAGTTAATGTTGATTATAAAAATTAATTCTGTTTGTTGTCTCAAGATAATCACAACTGCTTTAGAGAGAGGTAATGAAAAAAGTAAGCAAAATGTGACTTTGGCTTCTTTTGCTATTAGACTTCAAAGGTCTAAGGAAATAGGTGGCTGGCCACCAACTCAGTTCCTACAACTAGTGGCCCTTTCTGATAAATATGGAAAGAATGCAGCCAAACCACAGACCCAAAAAATATTGTAGTTCAGAAAATCATATTTGAACGATGGCCCTTGCAGAGCTTGAGCTAACCAGAGGTACTCCAAATTCCTGCCTCTACTCCCTGCTTCTCAGCCACTACTGGTCTGTTACTTGATGCTTGGACTTCATTTCATTACATGCACAAGCTCATCAGCAGTGCTGGAAGCTGCTTGAGTTTCACAGTTTCATTCTCCAGCCCGTTGTTGATACTTTGTCCTTTTCCAACATCTCTCATGACCAGTCCTGCACTTTTATTACACACTTATTTATATAACTGGAGAGACTGGAGTGGGGGGAAGCAATATACAGGTAAGTTTTCTCTTTAGTAGCACTGAGGATTATAGAGGAGAGAAAAATGGGGCTGAGGTTTCCAGCCAAAGTTCAGTACAACCCCTTCACTCCACTATGAAGTGGAAGCAAGTCACACACATAACTTCCCCCAGGTACCTCCCTTGTTCTCTGGGCACCTACCTTGCAAGGTGTGAATTAAACGGTCACGACACAAATATAAAATGTCTGGGTTAGATTTTCCAGTTTTAAGGTTAGCTACAAATTTTCTAAATTGCAAGTTCTTTACTTTGGTTTTCCTCCACACACATTTTTCAAGTGCTGCAGTAACAGAGCAACTGAACACAAAAAAGCCCAAACCATTAACTGTTGTTGTTATAAGTTCCAAACAGCAAATGGGTTTGGGCATGTAGGTAGAGCAGAAAAAGTTAAGAGCCCTAAAGTTTCTTAGCAGAATCTCAATTCATCGCTTGCAAAAAAAAAAAAAAAAAAAAAAAAAAAAAAAAAAAAAAAAAAAGGAAATGTGATAACGAGTACAGTTATGTCATGTATTGCAGAAAAGGTCATACCTCAGGAGCTCCAAGCTGCCCAACAAACCCAGAGGAAAAAATAAGACTTGTAGACACAGCAGAATTGTGTTAACTAAAGTCTGACACTCCACTGAACTGAAAAGTTTGCACTGCCTTCAGATGGGAGCTGGCTCCCTGCCAACCAGCTTGAACCACAAACAGGATGAGTTTCCTTCTGCCTTTAAGATTTCTGTGGGCACATTCAGAATATGATAACAAGAGGCATGACAGGACACCAAGAAAGAAGTCATACCTATGTGCTTCTGATCATACAAAGCTGGTTTGTTTTGTTGTTTAAATACCAGGATGCATTCAATGAGTCAAACAACACAGAAATAGTATTTCTGTCTTTTGGACATGCCCTTAACTATCCATCATCTTCAATTTTACAGAAGTGGGAACGAGGAAACCAGAAGGGGGAACGAGGAAACCAGATACTTTTCTGTAGAGCCATCTTTTTTGTTTTTCTGAACAGTCCAGATTATTTTGAAAGATGAATAAACTACACTAATTTAATTAACTCAAATTGACTTTATAGTCAAATCAGAGTAGAACTGAGATGATGACAAATGCCTCTCCATATTCAGTATCACTTCTTTCTTGGTCAGAGGAAGCCATTGGTGAATAATTCATGAGACATCCTCCTGTTCAAAATGCCAAATAGTCCCTCCCTCAGGTAGATCCAGTAAATAAAGGACTCTGACTACAAAACACACCAATTCATCCAAAAGCCACTTGTGCAAGGATTACAATGAATGAATCCTCAGTAATTATCCAAGGAGTAGAAACTCACAGAACGACAATGCATGAGACAGCAATCATCTTCTGCATTTGAAAAAATTGCACTCTATCAGGTAAGTTGTATTGTATTTAAATAATAAATAAATTAACACACACAGCATTGTAGGTTTTAAAATATTATAAGCCTAATCTACATAATATTAAAACAACCTGAAACATATTTCATGGCTGAAGCTGCAGTAGTTTAGAAGTAAGCAACAGAGTTCCAGATTCCAGAACTAACAACATGGAACATAGATCAATGCCACCTAGTAAAGAAATTATTAACATGTGGTACAATTCTAGCAATGTTGCGCTAATTGCTAAAACTACAGTATTATAATAAAGAACACAGATGGTATTTGATATAAAAATAAATAAATAAGAGCATCATAGATGACTTGTTGCAAAAAAAAAAAATAGAGCCTATTAAAATATTATATATTAAATAGTTTACAATGCATTTAACAACAAATTATGTTCTGCACTTTGAAAACAAAGAACTTATACTCCAAATGTATCTTCATAAGTACACAAACCAATTCCAGGACTACATTTGTTAAAAACCAGTTCTCATCTCTCAGATTTCACAGGTCTGTTCCTGGAAGCTGGGGAATATTTCCATACATGCTAAATGCTTAGCTTGAAGTTGAGCAATACTCTCTTTCTAGCCCACTCAGAAACAAAGAACAGCACCCTTCAAAGCTTTGTGGGGTAGGCAAAGGGGGAAGGCTTATCTCCACATCTTTGTTTGTATACAGCTAAATCTACACAGTAGGCAATAACCCATTGGCCAGGGCAGAAAATAATTTTTCAGCTCACTGTTTTATCTATTTTGTATTCTAAAGTCTTGAAGCTAAGAAATCATTACTGCATATTCTTTAAAAAAAACCAAACAACTTTTCAAAATGCCTGTGCATGTTGCTTTTATTCTGGAAGCCTATCTTCCAGAATCCAAAGTAACCCAAGGCCGAAAAACTGTTTCCTATAAGGAGACTAGTCCAGCTCTAATTACACAGGCAAGCATTTTAAAAAAAAAAAAAAATTAAAAAAAAGTCAGTTTTAATTTCTACCTTAAGATATGGGAAAGTAGTTACCTTTGATGCTAGTTTCTTCTACTCACTTTTTACCAGTCTCATTCAGTTTCTAATGCAAACCAGATGATAACAGCCCAATTCTAAACAGCACAAAATAGCTAGGTGTGTCATTTCCACCCCCTGTTTTTTAGCAAAGGAGAGAATGTTAATCTCTTTTTCCATTTTTATACCACAGTTGACCTTGTTCTGCAGCTCACACACAATTTACATGTGAAACAAATGAAAGTGTTGCCAGAAAGAAACTTCTGTGCCAGGGAAGTCTCACTGCAATATCTCCATGCAAAAGCCCAAGAGCCAGGACTTTAACTACCACTGGAAAAGAACTCCCAGATCATTTACTATACAACCCATGGTGCTTGCAGCACTGGGCTGATCTGCACAATGCTTTGCATCACAAGTGCAGATGACTCTGCTTTGCTGGCTCACACTGCAGGCAGGCCAGACTTCCCTGGATACTTATCCACGCTGTGAGAAGAACCTCCCTGCACTGACCATGACTTGAAAAGTGTTAAATTTTCTGTAACACGGTATTTAGGTTCCAGAACAATTTTACTGTTGAGTAATCTTTGTGATTTTCTTTGTCAGCAGTACCAGCAAAACAAACAAACAAACACAACAACAACAAATTGGTTACCATTACTATTAGGAGATGGACTTGAGGATGCCTGTGGGTCCCTTCCAGCTCAGGAATCTCTGGTTACTGAATAGTTTACAG
This sequence comes from Regulus satrapa, assembly GCA_013396955.1. Lineage (NCBI taxonomy): Eukaryota > Metazoa > Chordata > Aves > Passeriformes > Regulidae > Regulus > Regulus satrapa. The sequence goes on from VWZN01006307.1 coordinate 38,045, forward strand.
GCAAAACTGGTGTCAGTACTGTGTAAAGTGAACACTGGTGACAACCCTAGCGCTGTATTATTAGGAAAGTTGTACTTTTTTTTTTTTTCTTTAATGAGGCTTAATTGACCCATAGCAAAATGAGTCTTCCCAATTTATTTATTATTACTATCCCAGTTTTGGTTAGAAGCCACTCTTTTTTCTCTGGTAGACAAAAAAATCTTTTTTGTTTTCATACAAAATTGATCATGTTATCTTTGTATGACATGTGAACTCAGACGATCCAAAACTCCTTTCATAATTCCTTAATTTATTGACCAAATATACACTTTATTTTTAGTGTTGAGTATTACATACAGCTATTTATACTTAAAATTCACATCTGAGGATAAAAAGCACAAAATAGTCTGTAATGACTTAGGAACATACACATTCTTCAGAGCTAATATCGTAAATGTATCTTATACAGTGGACTTTATCTTATTAAAAGGCAGGTCTTACTAACTCATTATTCTTTAAAAGCCCTAACTAGTACCTTACTCCTCAATCAGTTCCTTTACAAGTACTGTTTCCAGAAAAAAAATGTTTCTTCCAGGCCCTTGCTTTATCAGAAGCTGACTCATGTATCAACACGAACCTACTGTTTTAAAAATAACATTTTAATGTGGAATTCAGCAGATACATAAAACCTGTTGAAGTCTCAACACTTCTATGCCATGGTGCAAGATAGCAAACAGTTTTTGTTGCCACACCTAAGCCAGACAATAGGCAAAGGCAAAAGGTTCAGAACACTATAAGCATGTTGTCACAAAACCTCAATCTATATATGGTTCAGATTAATTAGTAATTAGTTAAGGTATGAGTTTGGGAATTTTTTCTTAAATACCCAGGCTTGGTTTGGCTCACACATGTGACTTTTCTTCATGCTCTTATAGAATTTAGTTTTTAGCTAAAAAATTCTCAACAAAAACAGGAGAATAAAATTTTGTATTATTTTGACATAATACTTGATATTAACAAAGGTATATGCAGAAAAAACTTAGGCAAAAGCACAACATATGATTGTACTTTTTGACTACCAACTTAGAAGACAGGAAAATACCCAAATCAACCTTGCTGCAAGCATGAGAGACGATGAGACCCCATCATTCAGATGGGAAAGCAGGTATAAACAAAGGAGGCTGACACTTTAGAGGATTAGTTACAGCTTCACTTCCAAGCCATTGCTGTAATGAAGGCATCTAGGAAGAGAGACACTCATGCTTATTTTTATTACATCTCTTAAAAGTTGCTTGGCTTCATTTAGCTTCAGTTACCATGGTTTGTAAACACACAAGCTCCGAATCAGAGGACCTGTAGATCCATGTAGAGCACATTTCACTTAGTGCAGCCTCTCCTTTCTGCCACAATCCCAGTGGCTTACAGGGAGACATCAGAGGAGGTACAGCCAGAGCCCTGGGGCTGGAGCAGGGAGACCTCCCCACGCCCTTGAGAGCCCGGCTGCTCAGAAGCTGCAATGAAACATTTATCTAGACAAGCTCAGAGCTGACATAAACCAGCAACTCACAAGTGAAGAGTGAACATGGTATCCACAGCCAGTGCCTACCCGGATCCAGCTTCAGCTTGTCATGGTTCCTGGATATCACCATTTGCCCACTGCCTACAGAAAACACCCGGGATTGGAGCCCAGCTTGGTATCACTAAATCCATCAGCAGAATTGGGCATTTACAGTTGCAGCAGAGAATACAAAGAGCAGTTAGGTAACCAAGTTTCAGTCACTAACAATGAAAACAAAAAAAGAATAAATGTAAGCCTGACTATTAAGGATAAATTCAAAACAAACCATTTGCAGCTGAATAATCCAACACTACCCACAAGCACTAGGGGAGGTGGGACAGAAAAAAAAGAAAAAACCACAGAAAAAAAAAGATGTCTTAATTTCCTATAATTTATAAAGAAAAGTACTCTAAAACTCAAATACGATTTATATGCTCTCATCATGATGTTCTATGAGATGCTCCTGCTAAAGACGGGTTTAATCTACAGCCACATTCTTTTAATAGCAATTGTAGTTTATGTTCCAGGACAACTGCCAGTAGCTAATGATCCTCCTGTTATCGATTCTGCCTTGATGGGATGAAAACTCATTT
>VWZN01006307.1:41019-61701 GCA_013396955.1 Regulus satrapa
AAAAAAAAAGATGTCTTAATTTCCTATAATTTATAAAGAAAAGTACTCTAAAACTCAAATACGATTTATATGCTCTCATCATGATGTTCTATGAGATGCTCCTGCTAAAGACGGGTTTAATCTACAGCCACATTCTTTTAATAGCAATTGTAGTTTATGTTCCAGGACAACTGCCAGTAGCTAATGATCCTCCTGTTATCGATTCTGCCTTGATGGGATGAAAACTCATTTTCCTGGTCNGAGCTTAAAAAAAAATAAAAAAGGAAACAGGTAGTGCAACATATGTACAGATAAAACATATGGCTCTAGTGCGCAAAAAAAATTGCACAATATGATCCCTCTGTCAGCTATGGTTTTTTTCTACCTTACCATCAATAGGAATTATCAGTTCAGATGACAGGCCAGAACACATTCAAGAAGTTCAAAACTGATATATTCTGCTCAGAATTGGGCATCACTCAGCTGCTCATTTCAGGACACCAGTGACGTGTACATTTAAACCACAGACCACAGAAGTTAAATAGTTTAGAAGCTCACAATCAAAGAAAAGATACAAACAGACCAAAAAAATAAACTGATAGGAAGAATTTTCAAGGACACAAGACCCATCATGTGGCAACTTACAGGGTGCCTCATCTAAGTAGCCAGACAAGTTACTTGGGACAGCATGAAAATTCTGCCTTCCCATTTGACAGTGAAGTAGGAACTCTGAAATCATCTAGCATTTCTCATTCCCAGCAGCAATGCTGGAATAGGCAAAGATGACCAGTCTTCTAAAATCATAGCTTTGTCAAAGAGGTACTTAACAAGAACTTCAGGTGTCCTATTCTCACACTATACATGAACTTCTGGTTATAACATACTCTGGAGTAACAGATACTTACCTAGGAGTCCCATTCGGCATATCTGTTAGGGAACACACACAATTCATCTCACTTTCCTTTTCATTATTAATTGTTAGACTTCTAACTCAAGGCTATCTTTATCTTACCCCAGTACCAATCTGATTAACGGATGCAAACCTTTCACCTTTCAATTACACAGTAAATTTTCACTGCTTCATGAAACTGATTAATCCTGTCATATCTTCACCCATAGATAACTTAAAGCGCATATTCAGTACAAAACCAATTATCTTTGACCGATAAAGGAGGCATCCTTTCTTCTTCTTATTTCCTTTGGGTCATCCTTTTTTTTTTTTTTTCCCTCACCTATCAAGTCCTCTAGGCGAGGTCTTTTCACTGCAAGAACAGTGAAAAGTGAATTGCAAAACAGCACGATCAATCTCATGCCTTTAAGATCTTAGTCTTGGATTAATATTCTACAGGATATGTGGGACAAGTACTGGAAGTCATCAAAAGTAAAAAGTTGAAATAGTCTGTAAAGTGTGCTAGAAGAGGCAAAATGAAAACAAATACGGTTTGAACACGGGTGGTTGATTGGATGATCAGTTCCAGTCCCAATCAACCTTCACTTGGTGGGTCTGTGCTGGTCACAACCGCTATGCAGCACCTACGTGGGACAAGTGTGAGGAACCACAGTGACACTGTGTAGAGAGAGAACACAGTCAGTACCCAACACTCTTTCCCTGAGAACTTAAATGCTTGTCTAAAAGATCACTTCAGAAGTAGCAGACTGCCTGGAGAAACAATTTTTGTTCTCTGTTTTGTTAAGCTGGTTTCCGAAAGAGCTTGAATCATCAGCTTTGAATAAGTAATGCACACTCTGCAGTGTCTAGGTCTAAGTGGCTACATTTACTTTAAACACAGTTTAAATAGAAACATCTATGAGCTCCTAGGCAAGCAGGATAAATTTTCTTTCACTATTGTATATCAAATGTCAGAAAGATCCTATGGAGTAAATACAGCAAAAACAAATTCAAACAAAAAAAAAATCTTTAAATGCTCTTAAGAGCTTAAAGACCCTAAGGTAAATTCAAATGATACTATAACATACATGAGTTAAAGTATGAACATTTTCCATTTGTCCTTTTTCCAGAATCCACTCATGCAAAAACAAATTCTCCTTTTTTCCCCCTTTTCTTTTTTTCTTTGAAAAATATGTCTCTGTTTGGGGAAAATTTCAAATGCACAGATGTTTGTGATTGCACTCTAGCAGCCTGCTGGGAAGCATTAATGGTGTAGAGGGTAAAGTTATTCAATCATCTATATGTCACTTTTCAAAAGTGCTGCGCTCAGTCGAAGGGGTGATTAATGGCGTCCAGCAATGACACAGATTACCCCCTGCCCATGAAAGCTCTTTGATTTTAATGTAGTTAAGCTACTGAAGTAAACAAACCAATTTGGATGTTCAACGAGCTCTTTGTCTCACCAAAAATTATTTGACTAGACTAGTGGTAAAGAAATATTGCATATGCCCCCAAACTCAATTTGGTATTCTGTAATTATAGCAGCAATTCCATTAAAAAAAAATAATAATAAAAAAAAAATTTAGAAGTTAACAGTGGCAGAGTGGCAGAAAATGGTCAACCTTTCATTAGGGACCTTTGTGTGTAATTAAATTAATATTTTCTGATCACCTGCTGATCTGCTGCTTTGGTACAGCAAACAAGCTTCTGTGTGTTTCAAAGAGGCCAATACTAACTACAGACAGCAGGCAAAAGTTTCAGCAAGTAGTTGCAAACGTGCTGTTGAAAAGCAGAGAGCCCTCTACTCCTCTACTCCTCCTGCCAAATTGCAGGTCCTTCATCCCTCAAGAACACCTGATGAAGTTAGGTGTCTGGCTGCCTTGGCACTTCAGGTCAGGGAAAGTTTTCCTTCCCTCCCTTGTACAACCAAAATGATGAATATGAATGCGGCAAGTTGAATTATCAAAGCGGAGGCTATTTGGTTTTATTTATTTATTTATATGTCAGGTGCCCCATATTGATTGGAATTCACTGTTCTGGCAATAAATTTGAGTTCACAACACCTGTAAGTGTATGCCTACCTTTGTGCTCCATGAACATTCAGTGACAGAGACAACTACCTCAGAAATCACAGGGAGAACCCAGGCACTATGGCAAAGCTGAGAGCAAGCCTCTCCCCTAGGAGTACTGGAGGCAGTGCCCACTGTGAGCATGGCCTGATGATAATTTCTTTTTGAAGTGATGCAACAGGACAGTGCCTCAGAGCTATTGATGGTGCTAACCCCACCAGCTCTGCGTGAAGACCCACAGCAGTCCTGGCCCCTGACGACTGGGAAGGCGGCTGCAGCAGTGACTGTGAGACAGCTTCGTGTGCCATACCACACTCTCAGGTGCCACTTTACAGCGTGACTCAAGCACCTTCCCCATGCACCCCACAGCCTTAACACTTCTACAGCTTAGCAGGAGTGTTACTTGCCGTTATTCACAGAGCAGCGACATTAAAAAATTACAAGACCTCATCTAAAGTGGAGCTGACAGCATTGCCTCAGTTTTAGAAAATGTCACTGGACATGTATTTCACAATACATCAAAGACTGCTTCCAAACCTTCAAACAGTTATCAGAGTCTCATTTTTCATCCCATTCCTCCCAACAAATTGATACCAGCCTTCTGCAGCTTATGTCTCAGAACAGCATATCCGTTTCCCACACATCCTGATCAGCCTCTTCACTTCTGAACTCACTCCAAACCCATCTCCTAACACCCTGCTACTTCCTGACCACTCCTCTCAACCTTCATTTTACCCTTCTCACACAACTTTTAGTATCTAATCTACACACAGCTACAGAACCACAACTTGATAGAAACTTGGTAAAACCTGCTTAAATTGAACAAAATGCAGTGGATGGTAGGGAGGATTATTCTCCTTTGTCAGAACGACACACTGAGCATTCAAAAATTATACTAATAAAGACAGATTCCAGATCAGGACAAATAATACTGTTTGTATACATGTATCTGATCAGCATTTTAAGCTCCCAGTGTCTCATGGTACAGGACTTCCACATAGAAGATATTATTGCTTGGTAAATTTAGGGAGGAGGGACATTCTGAGAGACAAAAAGCACACAAATATGACAAAAAGAAACAAAGCTTAGCAAACAGGGGTAGTATTTTATTTTCTTTATCAACAGATAATTTAAAGGGGGAGAAGCTTCCAGCTGTCTCATCCCCAGAACACATATAATGCATATCAAGAAGGCCAAAGGTGTGTTCCAACCGATATCAATATAGAGCATTAGAAAGCAGACTTTTTGTCATCACTCCCAATTTTCACATAATACTTCAAAACATGGGAGAATTTACAATATCCAGATTGTCAAAGTCAGTATTTAACAACTGTAACCATCTAGGTTACTTTTTACCTTATTTCTAACATTCTAATGTATCTATTTACTAACTCCTCTGTTGTGTTTAATATGCAAAGAAAGTTGCAAGGTTCTAATTAAAAATAACCACTTCCAGCAAGATGTATCTGTGTGTAGCTTTGGTTCCAAACACAAAGTGAAATATAAGAGAAATATGTTGACTTGCTAATGTATTAAAAAAGGGTTTACATTTTTACAGTATGCTTCATTTTTAGTTTTTAAGCTTTGTGTCCTACTTTCTGGTCTATTAAAAGATTTCTTTGCTTTTTAATTTTAATTATCTTCTCTTTACCCTTTCTTCATTTCTTAGTTGACAGGATATTATTGCTCCTCATAGAGAATGCTCTTCAATAAATAACACTACTTTAAAGCTGCATTTAATTATTCTCACTCACTTCCCCCCCTGAAGCAGTTGCAATGCTATCTATCCTATTCTTTCGAAGGAGCTTCATACCTAACAAAACCAGAGCTGTAAAACTGAACTGAGTTAAGCAAGGAAGCTACAGATACTGAAATCTTGAAATCGGAAGTCAGCAGAATGGATTTCTGTGTCACTTCCACTACAATTTTCTTATTTGACCTCCGCAAAACATCCCTTAGTTCAATGCAAAGGACAAAGCAGAAAAGGCACACGGTGTTTTTTGTCAACATTTCTTTCTTAAAGATGTTCTTACCGCTAGCAGATTCGGCTTCTTATAACTTCATCTTGAATGATGTTTTCTCAGATAAAAATCTTCTCCAGTCTATAACCTGTCCACAAAAGTTAAGAAATTTCATTGTTTTCAATTATCTTTTGTAGAAAGTGGGCAAGGGTGATCTGACAGCAATGAGATAACGGAAGAGTGTTTAGAAGTCAATAAATGTTGTTAATGATTTCTATGTCTGATAGCCAAAATTGCAATTTTAGCTTCCTAACAGAGTCAGGAGCCTGCAAAGAATTCAGTAAGGCACCAGATAAAGAAAAAAAAAAAAAAAATCCCTGCTGCTCAGTCAATAGCTACTTTGAAATAATAAAACTAGAAAGACATGCCATTTTCTGAAGACAGTCCAGGTGTTAATCATACAAGGAAATAGCTTAAGGCATAACTTGTTCTTCTCCCTCATAGTTTTTCATTTTTAAATAAAAGCTTGTTTTTCTCCCAGCAGTGTTTACATACAGCAAAGGCAATGAGTTCTTACATCTCACATTTCAAATGTCATTCAAGCTGTTTGTCAATCCGTCCTAAAATGTCATATCATAAAAACCTAGTCACATTTTCATGCAAGTCTCCAGTTGTCACCTAAACAAGATGGAGAATTTTCTTCCCCACATCTAAAGCACCTTTGTCTAAAATTAGTGCAAAAAATTAACTACAATATGGGAATAATTTATTTCTGTGAAGCTTAAATCCTTCTTATAAAAAGAGATGAACCATCTAAGCCACAGATGTGGTTGTTCAGGGAGATGAATCAAGAAGGCTTTGCCCGCACAGGATGCATTTACTGGGAAGCACAGAAGCTGAGGGGGAAGTGGAGTCCATAAACAAGCTCAGCCTTCAAGAGATTTTTTTTTTTTTTCACTAGCCCTCATCTAGGCCAGCACAACTGTTCTAGTTGAAATAAGCATTACAATGGTCATTTTCAGGGAAGAGGTGGAAGGTGCTGTTACTATTTTTTTTTTTTTTAAATTTCCTTAAATCTCAGAACATAACCAGAATTGTATAAAAAGAAAGACTGAAGAAACCAAAACTGCTCTAAATTCTTCTATCTTAAATATGTTTTTCAACTGTTTATATTGCTGTCCAGGTGAACATTAGAAACTGGGATTATTTTTTTTTTCCTTTTTCAGAGTATTAGAAGCTCATTAGCACTCAATTTTTAAAATAAGTTCACTGAACTTGGATATAATTGACCTATTTACCCATACAGCACCTTCCACTGAAGGAGTCTGAACTCCTTTACAAAAGGTTTTACAAGCAGCTTGTATAAATTAATTTCTCCCTTAGACAGGAGAACGGCATATAAGAACACACACTTCTATTAATCCATTATTTATATGTCTTTATAATAGATATCATGATAAGAAAATAACTACAATTTCATTAGATCTCCTGACACAGCATTCAGCTTTCCCAAAAATCATCCAGTGGTGAATACTTTCTTAGGAGGTTTTATTTTGGTGTTTGCATTATGTTTCATTGTGGCTGCTGCCTTTGTAACACAGTTCACTTTCATGGCTGTAACATTTGCTTCTCCAAGATGCAATAAAGAAGCAGAGATCCTTATGACACCATACCACACTACAGGCCCGTTAATGCCAGGTTTATTTTGGTGGGCAAAGGCTTATTTTTCTTCCTGATTTTTTTTTTCTTTCCTTATTGTTCCTACAATAGCAAAGACTTATAATTTAAAAAAAACCAAACTTGCTTAGGCCACTGAGTTTAGGTTTATTGAGCACTTCCATTTCCATAAAGAAGGATGCATTTGCAATCCCTTAAAATTATCTTTATTAAACATTCTATATGTGCAGGGGATTTCCCCACCAGCTTTCAAAGCACAAGTACTGCTCAATCTTATCACTGTTTTGAAGCCTGTCACTAATCTATTATGGCAAATAAACAGAATAAGCCTGTGTTATGAATGTTTGGAGAAATTGCACTTTGGTACACTGTACTTGCATTCCCTTCAGTATGTGAAAGGCTTTATCTTTACTCTAGTAATGAATATTGCACCCAAAATATCCAGCCTCTTCATCCCAGCACTACCTACACTCTTACAAGTGAAAGTAATAAAAATAATCAGACATCATCTAAATTAAGAATGAATAATTACTTTCATCACTCAAGAAGCCATTGGAATACTCACAAGTATTCCATATGACAAGGAATTGCTGTGAAAAACACCTGTGACCAAAGCAATAAAGATCTGCAGATGAATCTGAAAATGTGAAGCAGCAGTCTCTCACTTTAAAGATCATGTTAAAAACTCAGAAGTCTATTTATAACCTCCAAAATATTAAGTAATACATTCTGAATGTAAAAACTATGATCACATATAGTTAAAGTACAAAAAATAAAGGAAACCATCTTTTTCCTAGGTTTCTGTCCTCTAGGAGAATATTTACATACGCACAGAGTTCTGCTGTCTCTCCCCCACACCCTGCCCACACACATATAGAGAGTGAGAAACATATGCTCTCATTACCCTGTCTGAAAACAAACACAACAACTTACACTTGTACTCAGTAATTATGTCATAAGAAAATTCTATCTTATTTCTACAGGTCATTCCAGTGGGTTTTAAAGAAACCTGTAGAAAACAGCAGGATTTACAAATCCTATGTCCTGCTATTTTTCCAGAACAGGAAGAAGAGGGCAGAATAATGGAAAGAAAAGGTCAGTACAGACTTTCCCCATGCGACACCCATGAGAACCTACTGTAATTTGCATAAATATTCAAGTAATTAATCAAACCATAATACCCAAGCTCTGTTTCTCTTCAAGCCTTACATTCCCCTAATGCAGGGATAGAACTTTTCTTCAAGCGTATTTGGCCAAACTCTACTGGAATTCTACAAGCAAAACAGAAAAATATGAAATAAATCACACTCAAACCTGCCAACTGGCTGTGTGTTTACATATATTATCAGAAAGAAGTCAGGATCTACTAATAGTCCCAGCTGAAGTCAGCTGGAATTGTGCCACTGACTTCCATTCACGCAGAACCATGACGCTAAACATCTCTGGCTAAGGCTTTGTTTTAATTCCTATGAAACACGTTTCACATTTCCATGCCATATAAAGAACAATAGTAATAACAGTAAGGTAGCCTTGCATAAAACCATAAAGTGTTTAAAATAATTATGTTGAGACCTGCTTGAATAACAGAGGGTGCTGAATACAATTTAGTGCTTTTGACCACCTGCAGTACTATATCTAGAATACAACACAATGCTAATTTTAGATTTTTGGATGAATGCCCACTGTAGGATATGCTATTTTTACTCAGTTCTGACATGTCTGTCCAATAGCACATCTCCATTTCTGAAGTGGTACTGAAAGGCTGTTACAGCTTCCAGTTACCACTTGGCTCAAAACTGCAAATGACAAGTACTTTCACCAAACTGTTCTTCACATTCTGATTGACTTTACACAATAGAACTTATGAATAAGATAAAAACAAATACCTAAAAGCAGTATAAGTAATAAAGGTCCGCACTTCTCCTGAGCCCTCTCACAAAAATAATAGTATCTTTAATATATTATTGCAAATTACATCTCAATACACAGAAAAAAAATACACAGAAATAGCCTTCTCCTTCTAGGCAGACTCCCCCAAGTGTCAAATAGAATCAAAAATGTAATAAAAACCCCATGCTGGCACATGTATTACTGTATTTCACATAATAACATGGATTTTGGGAGCCACCATTCATCAAGTTTCAATTTAGACCTGTAAGCCATGAAGGACATTGAACAATCCAGATTTACTTTTTTTTTTTTTTTTTAACATATGAATACAGAGATTTTTCCCAAGGAGGTATTTTTAATGAGGTTAGAGAGTCAGCAAGTTGGAATGAGTTTTAGCAGTTTAAGATTTCTGTCTTTCTACTCACATGTGCTTCTTTCCTGTCCTGCCATTTTTCAACAGGTAGACTGAGAGTGTTCTGAGAGATGTCTTCCATTATGACAAATTTAATGCATATTTAATAATAGAGAATTAAATATAGGCATGGTGTTTGATATGCATCCTGAAGCAAACCATAAGATAAGTCTTCTACCACTCTCCAGTGAGGACAACATAGAAGTTAGGGAGAAATGTCAACCAGAAACAGTTACGTGAAGTATAAACCACCCCCCACCCCCCCCCGAGAATAAAAAGGTCTTTATTTATTAAATCAAACGCAAATCTTCCATTCTAATACTTCTGATCTGTTTTTGTGGATTTTCTCAGGTATGCTTAATTAAACCCACTCATCAACACCAACTCTCTTCAAAAGGGCAATTAATGAATACGGCACAGAAGCAGCTTAGCCCTGGAGGAGCCTCTGACATTTGTTCATAGTGAAGACTGTTCATTAATTACTCCCCTCATTCTAAGCCTCTAAATGATATTTTTGACACAATACTACAAGTCATTTTGACTTATTTCTCAAGCTAGAAACATCTGCATTATGTTAGGTTAATAAAACTCTTTGAAAGGTTTTCAAGGAGATATTTAAAGACACGGGTTGGGGGGGAGGGGGAGGTGGGGCAGGGAAGGAAAGTCTGGATGAGCTGACAGTGGAATAAAGAGGCCGTATTGAATTTTTTACTATTTTCTCAGAGTACTTTGTATTACAGATAATTTAAGCAAATATTTTGTGTTACATATTCCCATAATACATAGAACTAAAGCAGAAGTCCACCATGATTTTCCAACCTATTTCAACTGGGTTCCCACACCAAAGCATTAATATTTCATAGGTGTACTGATGACCGTAAGTTCTCAGAAAAATGAAACAATTGGCTTTTTTATTGCTTTGGTAAAAAAAAACAATTTTTTTTTTTTTTTTTCAGAAATAAAAGGTAGAGAGTAGAGTCTGAGTTATGAAGTAACCACACTAAACCAAAGACCTCTGTCCCAGAAATAAAATAAAGTTAATATCATTTCACACTCAATGCATGCTTTAATTTATGGGATGGCCTTGCTGATCTCTTTTGGGTTCCAGTAACCAGGATGCATTTTATATGTTTGAAAAATTAACTTTTTTATTTTCATAACACATCTAAAGGATCATATCATCCATGTTAGACTTCTACTGCAAAGCAGCTAGTAACTCACAAAAGAAACACAAGACAAATCAAAAAGCAAGGTACATGCAAGTTCATTCCTGGAGAACAGCTGAAAGCCCTGTAGTTCCACAGGCCTTCAACATGCAAAAGAGAACAGTGTCCACCCTCAGAGCTGGTGGACATTACTTCAATTAGCCTGACCCAGTTTTCCAACTTGAAATTCAGTTTCTGTAATTCCTATTATATAGCAACTCCTCCTGCCAATTATTTACATTAACACAACTGTCAAGTCCCATGCAGTTATGTGTGTGAGAAACTCTGTGTAAAGTATTCATTAGCTAATTGTATGCCTCTAAGCACTTGAGAAAAGCTGTGCTGCAGCAGCAGCAGTGGATAGGGTTAGCTGGAACCTTGGTTTCTGGTCTAGTCCAAAAGGAGTCCGATGCTGTAGCAGTCAGAGTGAGACAGAGAGTAACACTGTGTCCCTAGTGGGGTGTCAGGTGTGTAGTGCTGGAGAGAAGATAGAAAGGCTTTCACAGTTTTGCAGCTGCCCATCCACTAGCTGCCACCACATTGTTCTCCTGTGGCACACAGGCTCTGGTTTCCCCTGAAACCTTCTATTCCCACACACCCCAAAAACATCCTATCCCACCTGCTATTTCTACCAGCTGTTTCTCCCCTCTTGCCCACTACCTACATCATCTCTGCTTCTTGAAAAAAACCCACCCACCTACACAACAGCAACTGCCCTTCTCTGTCCTGGGCTTCAGGACACAAAGCAGCAGGAAAAAAACTGACAGCTCTATGAGTGCCAGCAGCCTCCTGCCAGCCCCATCCCCCTGCTTGCTCTGAGCTCAGTGACAGCAAAACACTCAGCCTGGGCGACGGGAATGCAGGAAAGGTGACCTGCATGTCTTAGATGTGATAGCAATAGCAGGACATTCGGCAACCTCCTGATGGCAACCTTCGGCTTGCTCACAGACACAATTCCCCCTGCTGGGACACCATCTTGACTGACTCGCCGCAGAATGAAAGCAGGGAAGAGTAATTCCACCTAGAGACAACATTCTCAACAGGTTCTTATCGTTGATGGATTAGGCAGAGAGGGATCAGCTCACTACACCAGCACTGCTAGAGAATAATTTCTTCATTAATACATTTACACACATTTAACCCAGAAGCAGAATGCAGGAGTACCCCAGTCTGCCTTACACCTTAGGCATTGTCCTGCACAGGACAGATTTAGCAGAACTGAGCCAAATTACTAAAGTAAAGCACGGGATATTCTGATTTAGTTTTGCCTTAAAATGTACCCACAGCAGAAAGGAATTCAACAGAGCTTAAGAGCACATTTTATTAACACTGCTAATTTAAAATGTAGATAACAAACAGTGTAGAATTTCTATTTCCAATTTTTTTTTAAATGAAGTAGTGCTAAATGTCAACCCTCAATATTCCACTCTCTTCATTAACATTAAGCAACCTAACCTTTAATTAAGAGCCCTACAAATGCAACATATTACTGCACATTATTTGAAATACCATACTAGGATCTATTGATGCCACTTTCAGAACTACAGCTGCAGTTTGAGGCAGCAGAACCTGAAGAATTTAGAAATTAAAACATAACAACTACACTTAAATCTTACAGAAGACAGAAACTTAATTACAGCCTGTAGTAAGAGTGTATGGCAAGATATACCATCAAATCAGAGGCAAATTATGGAGAAACACTTGCATTTACAAAGTATTCATCAACTTTCAGAAAAGTATATTAAAACCTCAAGTGTCTGTCTACATTAGTGTAGTCCAAATAGCCTGTCCATATTTCTGGTTCATCTAAATTATCATACATTCATAATTTACAAAAATTCTTCTGAATTCAATTGTATTTTCTGAATCCAGTTAAATCATTTAATATCATCTGCCTTTAAAAGATCCCACTAGCCATGAAAGATTAATTCAAATCACATTTCTTTTATTAATTTTTTTTCACTCTCCAGCAAATGTTGCCGCATTTATCCCTGCAGCTTGCCAGAATAGAGTTAACAAGTTTATGAATTTTGGATATTATACAATCAATATTTGATACCAATATTCCTTTGTTCTTCAAAGAGATGAGCTCTTCAGAGCTCAGAATAGAATTATCAACTGTCAGAACAGGGTCCTGATCTCTGTTTCCAATTCACTTTGTCTTCGGAAGCATCTTGGGCACTAACCACTGGATTGAAGCCGTTCAGTTCTTCCCACCAGAAAAACCTCTCTGTTATTCCATTATTACTTTGTGGGATACTACAGCAGCAAGTTGACTACACAAATGAAGAGATTATTATCTGTAATCTAACCTGGCAAACTGGAATGGACTGTAAAAATGTGGTGAATGCATGTGTGTAGAGAGGGGGAAAAATGCCTACTTCCAAGCAAGCACCCCTACAAATATGTGTAAGAACTGTAAGGTGAAGTTAATTTCAACCCTTCACAGAGAAAACCAGGAAGCATTTATAAATTCTGTTTGCAGAGTTCTTTAGGAAACTAGAAGTGTCATAGATACATTTTATTTTTAATGTGATTTTTAAAAATAATAAATAAGTTTTACCGTCAGGAGTGAACATTACTATGAATCACTTATCTAACTAGAATAATTCTGATCACTGAGCCCTACCCAACAATTTCTACACAGAAATTATTGCACAAATAGATTCTGAGTAGCACAGCATTCATTTAATTCATATACATTTGTCACACACTACTAAAGTATCTACCAACACTGCAGTTTCACTGTAGAGATGTGTTAGGCTTCATTTTCCTTTGATGGGTCAGAATCTTCAGCAAATAGAACATGTCACCTCCAGGTTACAGGCAGCTGCCAGTAACAGAAATGCCAGAGAAAGGCAATTAGCTTGTGGCTCCAGCTTGCTCTATACCACACTGCATAAGACACCACAATCATTAAATCACGGAATGATTAGGTTTGGAAGGGACCTTAAAGACCACAGAATCATTAAGATTGACTCCAAACTTTGATAGAACACCCTCTTGTCTACTAAACTACAGCACTAAGTGCCACATCCAGTCGCATCTTGAACACTTTCAGAAACTGACTACACTACTTCCCTGGGCACCCCATTCCAGTGCCTAACCTTTCAGTGAAGAAGTTCTTCCCAATGTTTGTCCTGAACCTCCCCTGGCCCATCTTGAGGTCATTTCCTCTCATCCTGTTGCCAGTTGCCTGGGACAAAAGGGCAACCTCTACCTTGCTACAACCTCTTTTCGGGTAGTCCCAAACCCCTGCCACGGCCAGAGAACCTTTCACTAGATCAGGGTACTCAGAGCTTCATCTTGACTGGCCTTGAACACCTTCCGAGGCTGAGAGGTCACAACCTCTCTGGGTAATCTGTTGCAGTGCCTCACCATCCTCACTCACAGTAGAGAATTTCTTCCTGACATCTAATCTAAATCTGCTCTCCTTTAGCTTAAAGACACTCTTCCTTGTCCAGTCACTACATCCCCTTGCAAGGAGTCCCTATTCAGCTTTCTTGTAGGCCCCTTTTAGGTACTGTGAGGTGCCACAAGGTCTCCCCAGAGCCTTCTCTTCTCCAGGCTGAAGAGCTCCAACTCTCTCAGTGCTCAGAGAAGAGGTGCTCCAGCTCTGCTCTCCTCTGGACTCATTCCAACAGGTCTGGAAACATTAGAAACTTGGCAAGAGTTAGCAGTAAATCTTTCAGGACTTACTGAAGTAGAACGTTGCATAAGGAAGGTTTAAAGAAAACATAGTTCAGAGATTATATTTAAATACAAACTACAGAGTTTACAGAGTCTTTTCTATAGGACTGCAAGTATGAAAATATTACTGCCAGAAGTATGAGAAGTATCCTACCATTTCAGTGATTCTCCATGTTGACTTGCATCTTTCACTTCCCATGCTGAGCTAAAGTGGAATGCACTGGGAGTGATCTTACCGGATAAAACCAATTTCATCCATAGATGCTTTGGGGCAAGAATGCTATATTTCCATTCATTTTTTAACAGAAAAACTGGATCATAGAAAATTGACACAACAGTTTTCTCTGTTGATGAGTTCCTGGGACCAACATGTAATGGTTGTCCAGAAATATTGGTTTCATTACCCAGTGTGCAGCAAGGTAATAATTACACACTCAAGAGAGGGATTGCTTATTTATTTCAGTTTCAGTTGCATAAGCCTGGGTGCTCAGTGATTCTACACACATCAAGCATGCCAAATATCAAAACTTTTTACTATTTATACATTTTAGCAAAGGAATTTGTGTTCATTGTTACAAGTTACATAGTTCTCTTATTAATTAGTATTCTATCTTCTATTGGTAAATTATTCTCTTGCTTCCCACGCTAATTTTTCCCATGCTCACTGTTTCTCTTCTTTTGAGTCACTGGGTTTCTTGGGTCAGTGGTCCATGAGTTGGGGGCTGCAATCTGCCCTACCAGAATTACCTTTTACCCAGACAGAGCTGATTGCAGCACAGTTGCTGAATTGGCCTTGTTAGTTTCTTCATTGTCTTGGGAGTTCTGCCAAATGTCTTTGTGGCCCTTAAATTCTGCATTTTGGGTTTTCACTATCACAGTGGTGGACACCGTTCTTCTCAAGCTTTGTTAACCTCCCCCTAGGTCTGAGATCACTGAAGCATGTCAAGCCCTAAACCTTAACAAGGGAATTCTACCAACAAGTAATTTGTTCTCCTAACACCTGGACATCACTTGGAGTTTGCTTGTTAGCTGCTCTCTGTTTCATGGATTAAATCTCCCTTCTTGTCAATTAGGGTTAAAAGTATACAAAGATGAAACACCAGAAAACATTCTTTCTTAAGAAAATTTTACATGTTCCACACATTGCAACATAAAGACTACAGCTGTCAGGCCAAATGCTGTTTAAATTGTGAATCTTGGGAACTACTGTTGCAAAAAGATGCCAAATGAAACATTTCAGAAGACACTACTAGTTTATATACTAGTTACCATTGCTAAAACTGAAGGGATTATTTTCTGCTCATCACTTTCTCCCTAGTCAGCTGCCTGAAAGAGCAATTCCAAAGTCCTCTCAGTCATAATATGGCATGTAAACCTAAACAATATAGTACTAAGCCTTGTTAATTCAATTCCTTACCATTCAGTCATAAAAGTAGAGCTCCTATGAACACTCCAGTTCACACAACCCTAATGTTTTTAGGAAAGTAACACAATTATGGAAGTAAAATCCAATACTATTATGAAGCCAAAGGTTCTGGGTTTTATCTCAATGTTTTGAGAAAAGATGGGAAGAAAGACGGCATTAAAGTACCTAAAAGACAACACAAACTATATCAACCAGCTATAGATATAAATACAAATACAAATACAGAAACACTATTCTTCTAATGAAGGTTGATTTGTAGAAAGTAACTTTTTATGTGGAAGCAAGAAAATTCAACACATGCAAAATTTCTTAGAACACTTAGAAAGTTTTAGTTCACAAATTCTCAAGAAGGAGACAAGGTACTCAAACATCATAAAGCAACACTTCGCATGATGTAGAAAGGGGCAAGAGAAGACAAGCACACAACCTGGCAAGAAGCAAATTAAAGCTTCTAGTTAAAACTAGAACTCTCTAGATCCTCAAGTTTCTGCAATGAAGTTCTCTAGACTAGATCCACAGATACAGATAAATCTTTGAAGGTGTCAGTGTGTGCACAGAACTGATAACAGGTCTGGGGTCAACTGCTCTGCTTATTTTGAATGCCATTTTCTAACTTCTCAGTGCTGTCATTGCTGAAAATTTGGGGCTTATAAAAAAGATCAAGGTTGATGAGAGTAGCAGGAAAAAACCTCAAACTTCTTGCTTAAATTACTTTTTAGAGGGAAATGCTAAATCCCAAAAAAACAAGCAGACACATGCAATTATAAATCAGGTCTGGTTTATACAGAATTCACAGTAAATCTGAAAGGTAAGTAAAGCCCATGAATTGTTCCTCACAAACAAATTGAGTGAGTTCCCTATATTTCCAGTTAAACAAGTCTTATATTTCTTCATTAGTGATATGCCTCCACAGCAAACTAGCTCTTATTTTAGCCTTCTTCTGGTAAAAAAGAAACAATTACAACACAGCAGCTCTACAAGTGAAGCTGAAGGACAAGCTTTCTCAACAGTCATCCTATAAAAAGACTACTATGTCCTTTTCCCAAGAGGCAGATAGCCATTGCCAGCAATGAGTTCGTAGGAGTAGTCTAAGAAAAATAACGTTTGCTCAAGTTATTTTAAGAGCACTTTATGATTATGGGTTGGAGAGTAAAATATAAAGACTGAAGTTAAATATCAGTATTAAGTGTTTACCTCTAATTCAAGATTATTTTTCTTCAAAAATCGATACTGATCTTGTTGGCCTTCAGATTAAATAAATTTGCAAAACAATCTTCTGACATTTATAGATAAGTGAGCAAAAATTGAATTTTCTAATCAAAGCTTCTTGCAAACTCACTTAAAGAAAGAATACTGGAGGAATAAAATCAAGTTATTCCACCCAGATCATTAATTTAATTTTAAACAATAGACAACAATGGCAAAAAGAACAGCAATTCAGCTCTAGAACCCAGATCTCATTTTGCTGTTACTGATATTACACTTTTTTTTTTTTTTCCTTTTTTTTTTTTTTTTTTTTTTTTTTTAACAGCCATTAAGGGATGATGCCCAGGCTTCACTGAGTTGCCTTCTATATTAAAGATTTAACTAGTGCTTAGGTAAAGCATCTGACACTATGCGCTTTGAAGAAAATAGAAGAAAAACTGGAAAGTCCAGGAACTTTCTTGGATAATTCAAGAAAGTCTGCAAACTCTGACCAAGACTTACAACATAATTACATCAGTTAGACTAGTCTCCAGAGCCCAGGGTAGCAGCATTTTCAGACTTCTACCCAGATACACCAAGTTTTTCTTCCCACAAACTTCACCTATTGTGTGCCTCTAGAACTGTATGCGTGAACTCATGCTCCTGGCGCATAAATGTAGAAGAGTTTTGTGGCTTTCTACTCTCAATTCCAACAGCATGTATCAGAATCCATTATCATTTTTCAGTAGAGTAAGCTCTGGCAGACAAGCTCTGGAAGACTGAACTTCAGTATTTAACAGATTATTACCCTGAATTTCCCCACTTCTGACACACTCAAGGGCAGTGCAATGAGGCGTTGCCTCTCAGGTACCTCACTCCTCAGGAGGCGAGTTCATACCGCTGGTGAAGACAGGCATACAGCTGTGCCTCAGTCCCTTTGCAGCCTCCACAGGAGAGCTTGCGGCCTGTTATAGAGCTGACATAACAAAAAGCTGTCTGGATACACTCTAAAACACCGAGGGAAAATCCTCCACATTTCATTGTTACTTGAAGGACCAATCAGAATTTTATTCTGCACACACAATTCTGCCCTCTGCTCCCTTCCTCACCTGACAATAGCGACTGCACACCTGCAGTTATGCTGATACCAATGCCCATGGGGTCTTACTGGGATTGGTGGCCACGGGTACTTCAAAGGCAAAGTTTTAAGATTATCAGTTCTCTAACACTGTTCATACACTGTGATTCCACCTGAATAGCTATTCTGGAGTAACTAAAAGGACCCAGCAAGGCAAGGGACTGACAGTCCCAGGATTTCTGAAGTGAACAACAAACTACAACAGTACACTCTGACTCTCTAATGGCACAGCATCCTCCATCTATATCTGCCTGCCTTCAGGAATCACAGCATACCATGGTGTCCAGGTCACAAAGAGAAGTTGTTAAGAGTGGACAGGGATTAAGGGGGTCCTCTGGTCGGTTGAGGTTTTTTTTAAGTATTTTATCAAGTGAGAGCCAGAACATGGATTTACAGGGTCAGAAAATGAGCACAACACACAACAATAGTACCAACATCATCTTTAGGAACTTCAACATCACAGCTACTGATAAGGATCATAGGGAGTCATTAGGCTCTTGGCCTACCTCTGGCTGATACATCTTGAAGAGCTATCCAAAGCTGAAATCCCATTTTTTGGCTAAGCTAGGAAACCTGTTTTGCAGCATTTGGTAATATAACATCTGACACTAGTAACAATTTTGTGTACATACTGTCTCCTAGATATTTCAGCATCATTAGGTTTAAAAAACAACACAGAAAAGCATGCACTGAAGCATAAGAAGCAGCTAAAATTTGGACTACACACACATACAGTTAATATGACAAAAACTAAGAAAAGAACCATACATCCCTATTGGAAGTTCAGAATAAGAAAGCAAGCAAGACCAGCAAGAGAAGAAACCATCAGCAAGTGAACTCATGTTACATAATATAACAGCCCAATGGCTGTGGATAATTTATTTTTCAGTCTTCAGCTTTGACTTTGACTTAGTAAAGAAACCCTAAAACTCTGCCAGGCATTGAGAGACTCAAAGCAATACACATGACCTA
This sequence comes from Regulus satrapa, assembly GCA_013396955.1. Taxonomy (NCBI): domain Eukaryota; kingdom Metazoa; phylum Chordata; class Aves; order Passeriformes; family Regulidae; genus Regulus; species Regulus satrapa. The sequence goes on from VWZN01006307.1 coordinate 59,513, forward strand.
TCTTCCTATAATTGGCAAGGCCAGGAGGTTTTGCTCAAGTACTTGGCGATTTCACTGTTGTACAAGGTCAACAGAAATGGTTTCATCCCATACATTTTCTCCCACAACAAGGCCATTTCAGCCATGCTCCCGGGTGCCCTTCATAACTAGGGGGGTTTGGCAATGCAAATGTTTGTGGGTTTCCAGTGAAAGCAGGTCACTGAAATGATACAGATGGTGAAAAACATGTACAAACGGTGAAAGAAAAAGGAAACAGGAATTTCTGAAGAGACTGTATGCTGAAGAAAACACAGTGAAGAACAACTGCCTAATAACTTTGAAAACTACAAACACTTATTCTTATGCCTTTTTTCTGTAGAATTTGTCAGTAACAAAAATGACTGATTCACCAATACAATTACTGTGGGTCAGAAGAAGAGGGCACCAAATTATTAAAATATTCTCTCCCTAGCTACAGAGGCCTTACAGTTAACTTTATATTAAGCATTCATGATTCCAAATTAAACCTAAGTCTAACAAGAAAGTGTAACTCAATAGCATTCTGGATTTCCAACTAGACTAGCAATTCAGAGAAGGACAACAGCACCAAAGACAGCAGCTCAATTTTGAAATTTGGAGAGAGGTGGGGAAAAGAAGTGGGAAAATCAATACAATTCACAGTACAGCCCATTTCTTCAGCCCACCCAATTGACATTATAAACCAATCCTGCAGCCATCACACAATCTCTAATTTGTTGATCACATGTATTCAGTAATGCCTAAGAACATATCCCAGTATTACAGAGACAGAAAATAGTAAAAGGCTGCATTTCACTATTTTCAAAGTTAAAATTTCTCTGAGCTTCTCCTAAAACAAACAAATAATGCATAATGGACATGTGTTGCTATTCATCTAGCAAGGGATTTAAAACTCAGAATATTATATGCCAAAGATTCAGAGCCGCTCAATCAACAATCCCCTAAACAAAACTAATCTCCATTACTGAGGTTGGTAACCATGGAAAGATTGACCAGTTCTGTCAGAAATTAAGATCCAACAATTCTAAGGCATACAGGAGCTCAGGGATATATACTGATTTTAAAAACAAAAAATGGAAAAGGAATGAAAAGCTGTATTATCTGGCTATCATGCAAGAAATTCCATAATACAGATAAGCTAATTGGAGATATGTCTGGAAATGACAGCACAACTAACATGCTACACAGGATTTAAACTTTCTGAACAAGTCATTCAAACTGTTAGCAAAGAAAAGATAATATTTGAAAACATAAGTTTCAACAGTTGAGTTAAACTCCAGAGTTTCACTACAAAGGCCTCAGTGCAGACTATGTATTAACCCCAGTCTTCTGCTACTATCACTGACAAACATCAGCTTTTTGTGAGTTGCCTGACTTTCTAATATATACTGGGACACCAGGAAATTTATTCCAAAATCCATCTCCCCACATAGAAATTAATCTTATTAATATATTTATGTATGGAGATAGAGAGTCGATACTACACAGCAGACAATTGGATTGCACCAAAGTTCCTCAGGGAAAACATAATTTTGAGAATAGATGCATGAACAAATCCACTAAATGATGGATTTCTGGATCAAAGCACCAAAGGCTTATGTACATATTTGTACATATTCATGTATACATTCTAAGAAAAAAAATCAAGAAGACACTAATTAGACTGAAGTTTGAGGATAATGAACGTGGTTTACATTTGTTACCTTCCTGACAAATGTTAAGCAAACGTGCTATCATTAGATGCAAACTGGCAAACTTCTTAAATAAATCATAGGACATATTTATAAAGACAACTAAAATAAAAGCGCCAACCTTTTCCTTTTTTTTTTTTTGGTTGGTTTTTTTTGTTGTTGGGTTTTTTTTCTGTTTGTTTGTTTTTTCCCCCTGAAACAACTTGCCGCTTTAGCAACAGCAGATTTAACAGCAAACCATACCTGAAGTGCACAGCCCGGGCTGTGGCATTCCCCAGGTGTCTGCGAGAACTGCAGATAGCAGAGTGCCACCTGCCTTTCACGGGTCACAGCTGCAATGCTGCAGCCTGGAAATGAAATCCAGCCTACCGCCAATAGTTGGCAAACATACCTCAAAAGGGTCAGTTTGAAAAATGTTTATAGTGCTTGTCAAAACCAGAAGAAAATTTAAAAAAAAAAAAAAAAAAAAAAAAAAAAAAA
>VWZN01006307.1:64578-84859 GCA_013396955.1 Regulus satrapa
CCCCGGGCTGGGGCGATCTCGCAATACTCCCTGCCCTCCCCCGCGCTCCCCCCTCCGAGCCAGCTGAGAAGTTGCAACCGGTTGAGATATATGTCCTTGGGGTTTGGGGTTTTTAAAATTTTTATTTCCTCTTATTCCTTAATCACCGCGGCCCACAAAAGCATGACCTGAGGCTGCTCCTTTGCCATCAGATCCGAGCAGGGGCGCCTCAGCGCCAGTGCAACTAAGCACAGCAAATCCTGGCGAGCTGCAGCGAGCGACAGCAGGAGGGAGGGGAGGCGGTGGGGCCAGGTAGCGCGGCCAGCGCCGCGTCCGCAGGAGCTCCGGGGCCGCGGCAGTGTACCAGAACCGGGGAGCATCAGATGGAGGAGGCGAAGGAGAGCTGGGCGCCAGCGACTGCCCCGTGACGGAAGGGGCACGGGAGCGCTCCGGGAGCTCCCAAGCTGCGCGCCCGCCCAGTCTCCGCACCCCTTTCACCAGCCAGACCCAGTGTCCCGGCCCCGGGCCTCCGGGGGCCGGCGGGGAACCACGTAGGCAACAGGAGCCCCGCACCCGCTGCGTGGGGGAGCGCGGTGCTGACATTTCAGCCGCCACGTAAGAGCCACCGGCGAGTCCCTCTCCGCCCCCTCCAGTCCCCTCCCTCCCCCCATGGCACGATCGACGTGTCAGCCCCAAAAGATCATTTCCAGGCCCTGGGAGAGTCCCCTATAAAGGTCCCGGGGCGGGCGTGGGACAGTGAGACGTGGCAGTGCGGGGCTGCAGCTGGGGCGCGCAGGCATCTCCCCCAGGTACGTACGTTCGCATTTTCGCGCTCACCGGGTTCTCGGCGCATGCCTTTGTGTTTTGTCAGCTCACCTGTATTAAACCAGGAGGTTATTTTTGTTCATGTGTGCATTGTAATTAGTTCCATCAGAGTTGTTTGTTTGGCTTTTTTTTTCTTTTATGACAGCATTTGCGCATTTCTACTACAAACTGCAGCAGAAACTGACTTTTGTTGTTCGAAGCAAGACCTCCATTTAGAAGATTAAAAGCAGTAAGAGTTTATTAAAACAAACAAAACCAAGGAATTCATCCATGCTAGAGTAATCCTACAAAAATTAGCTAATTAAAACAACTAGCATCAAAACTTATCAGCGAGCCAAATGTTGCAAATCCAAATTGCCTTAAACTTCCAGCTCAAGGGAGAATTTTACTTTGGCTAGGATATAAAAGAAACTTGTTCAAGTATAAATATTAACAAAAGTTTGAAATTATCATTAAAATGAAGTAATGGGATTTGGAACATTCTTTCTGATTACTTGTTGGTATTAAAAAAATCTAAAGGCTGAATTTTTTTTTTTTTTTTTTTTAATACAGTCACGTAACCCTGACAGTCAAGGATATTTCCTTATTTATAACAGTAGTGTTTGAGAAGCCACTACTGTAATGCCTGAGGTCACTTTCTCATGTGATTTCCTTCTGATCCAGAAAATACTTGTACAGAAAATATAAGAATTGATTTTACATCTAAAAGTTGCTGTCAAAGTAAGTGCAGATATAAGAAGACTCACATATCTACAGTGATAACATTGTTGAACTGTTATTAAGACATATCTCTTCAGGTCCACAAGTTCTACACTTTTTATGTACCTCCACCTATTACAATACATTTAGATGTTCTTTTTAAAAAGAGGTATATTTGTTTTTCCAATTGCTGTGTGAAAAAAATATAATAAAAAAATTCCCACTTTTTCTGTGAAGAGTAAACACTGTATATCCAACTACCAGCAAAAAAACCTATCAAAATTCTAGCCCCTTGAGTGATGTACATTTTAGCTTCTAAAATTCCTCTGCAGTTTGGTCATGAAACCATAGGTATACAAGTAAAATATAAACAAAACATCAAAACTCACCATATTTCTATCTTTATATCATACTGTGTTAATGACATACAGTATATTTTAAGAAAGATTCCACTGGAATCATATTGACTCTATATCACCCACAGAGCACTGATAGTTCTGCACCAGTTTCATGGAAGAACAGTCATGATGTCAATGCTTAATTTGATTTAATTTTATTTTAAAAGCTCAAAGGCAAAGATGTCTGGAACTGCCGGTGAGATTAACCATGTTTGAATCAAAGGTACAAAATGTAACATTTTTTAATGTTACGTGTAACTCTGTGCTATGTCTAAGTTATAGAGTTAAACCAGATGAGCTGGGTGAGTGAGCCCAGCAAGTTTAGGTGATGCAATCCCCAGATCTACCCTTGCAAGTAGGCGCAGAGGGTTTTTTGTTTCTTCACAAGTTGCACAGTAGTGCCTTAATCCTAGGCTAAGCCACAGTATGTTACTATATCCAAAAGAAGTAAGAATATTCTAATACAATCTAGAAATATTATTCTAAGAGCAAGGGAGAAAGCAGCAGGAGAAGCTCTGCTATCTCATTTGAGGAAGAGGGGGAAAAAATGAAACCTCTCAGAAGACTAAATCCATTGCACCCAGCTTTTCTTCCAGTATGGAGCTCATCCTCCTCGTCTGCCTCGTGTTTACCTGATATTTCTCACTGTCAGTAATTTTTGGTCTCTCCTTCCAACAAAACAGAGCCCAGCATATTAAGGGATGGTAGCATGTGGAAGCAGTAAAGGTACTGCAATTGGAAGAGGAAAGGCTGCACAGCACCTTCAGGCTTTTGGCCAGTTTGGTGGAAAGCCAGATTTTAGCTCTTTCCTGTGGTGGCAGGATATAAAGAGTGTTAGAAAGTGCGGAAGGGGGTGGATTTCCATCTGTTTAGGTGGGAAAGTCACAGTGTAAGGGAAGGACTGTCTTCACATTACCCATCAAAAGCACCTTGGATGATAAGCATCTCTTTCACCATTTAGAAAAACAGTAAGTTAGCCATTTAAGTTGGGTTAAAAAGAAAAAAAAATATAAAGGAAGAAAGTATTAGCTTCAGTAAAACTGAACCTTGAGTTATGCTTCCATCATAGGAAAAGGACGCTGCTTCACAATCACAGAGTTCAAAGTCTTTATTACCACTGCATGTTGCTTTTTCCAAACCATTGAGAACATTAGTCATTTTTGTTTAATTCATGAGAAACAGAGGAAAACTTTGAAGTCTCGCAGTTAATTGCCTACTTTTGTGTTTCCTAACCACATCATTTATTACTGAGGAGAAACCCTACTGGTGACCAGAGTCTTTCCAGAGCAGACCAGGCAGGAGAATAGTGCATACAAACAACGGCCCTTTCCTGATTCAATGCTTAAGGACAGAGAGTTTGTGCAATCTGGTGTCTTGAATTTACCTGACTTACATGACATTGTTGAAATACCTAATCATCAGATCTACATTACTGTTTCTTTCTTCTTTCCCACTGAGGTTCAGGAAAGTATTTTCCCTGCTACATTTGAGTTGAGCGAGCCTTTAGCATTCCCACCTGCTTTGAGCAACATTGTCTTGGCAAGGCTGGATCATCACGAGACTGCCATATTTAAGTACCAGGGACTTGTGATGTTGTTTTGTGGAAGAACAGGACTTACATCTTCATCCCAGGAAAACAGATGACCCAGAAGATTTAAGTTTGCCATCCTCATCCTCAGATGGGTCTTGTAGGAAAGTACACTGTTAAAAAGCAGGCCAAAAAAAGCCATAGCTGTGTATGCCCAGTAGCAGGCACAAGGCTAGGTCAGACTGAACATAATTTTCATTGTCTTAGCAAAAGACACCATTGCAATTCTTCATTTAAATAATAGGGAAGTAAATGCCAATAGTTACAAACTTTGTTGTTTTCCATTAAGTTACAGAACATAACATGAGACAATATTTAAAGGTTAAGCTGACTAGTCTCCATAATATCTATGAATTAGGAAAAGGTAGATAAGAGTCTAAAATTTAGCTTGTGAGAACTATATATTATTCTGATGAGTTTATAATTTATTATTTGTGATCAAAAGAGATATTTCTCATGGCATTTCTATTAAGGCTCTTTATAAACAAAATGGCTTATATTTACGAATGTATAAGATATTTTCAACACAGCTATATAAATAAATGTGCACTTACATTAAGACATTACATGTGTCCTGATTTTTAGTAATAACTGCTTTCTTTCCAATAAAGTCTCTGATAGATAAGGCAGTTAAAGAAGTTATTATTTGAGTTCTAAACAAAGACTATCTAACTTCAAGTCCCTAAATGTAGTTAGATATTTGGTGAAAATGATGAATTCTTGGGTACTGATTCATGTGATCTGAAAATGCCATCCATTTCCTGATTCACCTTCATATCTCCTCCAGGAAAAAAAAAAAAAAAAAAATTACAATGAATACCGTCAGTCAAACAATTTTTATGTGTCTGTTTTTCTATCTTTCAGCCAATTCCCTGATCCAATACTTTCAAAGTGAAGAGGAAGATAGGACCGGGAATGAAGAATGCCTTGGAGAAATCCAGTCATAAAGTTTGAGGACTAGAAATAATAGGAAATATTAATAACTCTGATCTCTTACATAGGTTGGAATTTAGACTGAAATGATGTAAAGTTACAAAACTGAAACATAAGGGCTATTAAATGTAAATCAAGATTCACAGATTTTAAAATTAATACATAATAAAAATATTTGCTTTTTTCCCCCTCTGCTTTGGATGGTAATATATTCTGCTGCTTATACAATTTTCTTATGTAGAATATTTTTTTTTTAATTAATATTAGCCCCAAGACACCTCTTCAAACCAAGCCAGGGTATATATTAGCAATCCATTAGTTGCTCCTCTCTGTCTACTTGTCCCTAATCATTAATACTGAATCCCTGTGTTACTACATTACTCAGCAGTACAAGTGAAATTTAGACAGCGAGCACACACACACACACATATACATATATATGACTTTATCATGACCCAGAAGTCTAAACCACAGAATATAGAGCTCATCTAGTCTTCAGTTTTGTGCTGGCCTTTTTGGGGATGAGTGGATAGAGAGCTTCACATGTACTTCACGTAAGTCCTGCTTTTTTAGAATTAGACCTTCACAATTTCTAAAAGGAATTTTAACCAGGTGTGAAGTCCTCATAACTCAGATAACATTTCTGTGGCACTGATCTAGCACTAGGAGCCCTATAACAAGCTTATCAAGTAGTGGTGGAATTGTCCATGCTATTTAATTTAATTTAATTGTAAATTCTTGAAGCAGGCCAACACTTAAGTCACTTTTAAAAAGTGAATTATCTAAATTAATGCAAACCCTTGTATGAACCTTATTGTTTTGCTTTGAGTATATCTTAAATCCACTAAAAATGCATGTATAATAGACATTAACAAAAAATAGGCTAATCAATAATGGGTTTTCTTATAAAGAGTTTGCCTGTCTTTAATGAGAGTTCATTTACCCCTTTAGTTAGGCACAGACAGCATATTTGTGACCAAGGTCTCACTTGCTCTCTGCCTTTTCACTCTCTTAAGACTGACAGTGAACACAATAATGTAGATGTACTTGTCAAGAGGGTTTTGTAGGAAGGGAGTCAGCATCTTAAGAAGCTGCATGACATATTGTAAGCATTTTTCCAACCATGCACTTCCTATCATACCATTTGATAGCAGCAATAAAAGTTACAAGTCCAGTTCAAGTGATATTTTTCTCAGTTGCTCCTACACTGTATTCAGTTGCCTGTTAGGAAAGAACTAGGTGATATTGTTTAGAACCAGTCTTTATTTATTATCTTAAATTGATTGTTAAGCAAAATGCTTAACAACTGGAAAGTGGCTATAGAAGCAGTAGTAGGCCAAAACAAAAGAGAAAATAAATTAAAAACTAGTGAGTGTTTGTTACTGAGAAATAAAAACAAGTAACCAACACACATACAAACACGCACTCTGCAAACCCTACTGAATTTAGCTACTTCGATGATTTTACTCAGATGCTAAAGCACCCTCCTCATAGTCTAGTCTTCTCTTTTTAATATGTGTGTTTCAAAAGTTGCCTATAAGCACTACCAAAAATCAGCTAAGAATCTTTGTTGAGCTAAATTCTCTGCTGTCAAACTTTAAGCCTTCATTTTGTGTTCTTTCCCATAGTGACCCCCAAATTAAAGAGATCCCACCATTTTCCAAACAGTTGTTAGCTTTGCTGGCAAAATAAAGTACATCCATTTACTGTGGGCAGATCATTTAAAATTGCACACCTATTTTCTATTATGAGTTGCTTTTTTCATTTATATATTTTATATATATATATATATCAGTCTGCATTGTGACATTGTCATTTCAGGATATAAGTAAGGTTATATTCCATAGTGAACAAAAATTGAAAGTAGTAGCGCTGCAGGAAAATGGAAATAAGATCACTTGATGATACTAATTTCAGTTGTATTGGGTTTTCATGGCAAGATTCTGATAGTGGAGGGGCTACAGGTGTGGCTTCTCTAAGAAGCTACGAGAAGCTTCCCTCATGTCCAACAGAGCCAATGCCAGCTGGTTCTAGGATAGACATGCTACTGGCCAGGGCTGAACCCAGCAGTGAAGGTGGTAGCTCCTCTGGAATGTAATATTTTAGGAAAAAAGTCATTGCACAAAAATAATTGTGGCCAGAGAAGAGAGGAGTGAGAATGCATGAGACAGCCCTTCAGACACCAAGGCAAGTGAGAAATGAGAGAGAAGAGGTGCTCCAGACGTTGCAGTTGAGATTCCCTTGCAGCCATAGAGGTCCACAGGGGAGTAGAGATCCACCTGCAGGCCCTGGAGATCCCCATCCCAGAGCAGGAGGATGTCCAAAGGAGGCTGTGGCTCCATGGGAAACCCATGCTGGAGCAGGCTCATATAGAAAGAGACCCAAACTGGAGCAGGTTTTTTGGCAGGACTTTGGCAGGACACTGGAGCAGCCTGTTCCTGCAGGGCTGCATTGCGTGGAAGGGACTAACACTGGAGCAGTTTGTGAAAAACTGCAGTCTGTGGGAAGGACTCATGTTTCACAAGTCCATGGAGGACTGTCTCCCCATGCTGGAGCAGGGGAAGGATTCCTCTCCCTGAGGATCAAGTGGTAGGATAAAGAACATGTCATGAACTGTGTAATCCCCTTTCCCCATCTTCTAGCACTGCTGGGGCTGTGGTGTAAAATTGGATATTATAAAGTTAATATCCAGTATAATATAGTTAAAGCCCAGGAAGGAGGGACTGGTGGGTAGGTGTTTTTAAGGTTTGTTTTACTTCTTGCTACCCTATTCTTATTTTGCTTGACAACAGTAAGTAATAAATAATGAGTTCAGTTAATTTCACAAAGTTGTGTCACCAGCGTGTCACCTGTGACAGCCATGAGGGAGTGACCTCTCCCTGTCCTTATCTCAACCCATAAACCCTTCACTATATTTTTTCTCCCCTGCCTACCTGAGGAGGGGAGTGACAGAGTGGCTTGGGTGCATACCTAGTGTCTAGCTAGGGTCAAATCACCCACTATTACTATCTAACATCTGAGTGCTTGACGTATTGTCTTTAGCAATAATTAGTATTCTGTATAGTATAAGTTCAGTTATTAAATATGTAGCCATATTATTACTTTCCATAGCCTGAAAACATTTTAGTTATTGAAGCTATTTAAATTAGATGTATTATTCTCAATATATTTTTTTTCTTTATATTTTGCATAATAAAAACTTCTTTGTTAAAAATATTGCATAATAATTATTTGGTTGGACTCACCGAAAACTTGTCAGAGCTTTTGCTTCAGAAAGGAACACCTAGTCTGAGTCTGCTCTAGGAAGCCAGGATCTGACTTTTGAAACCTGAAGTTTCATAAATGAGCCCCAGGGCAGAGCACTCCAGCAGGAGGAGGGATGTGAAGACAAGGTATTGAAGAGACAAAACCACTTTTTTGCAGTTAGGCCAAACCCAGATTCAATTACTAAGTGGTTTTACTACTTATTCAGACTTGGGGTTCATTACACACGTTGAGAGCAAGGAGACCAAAACCTATATTAACCTTTAAGGTCCACTGTCATGCTTTAAATATTACCAGAGGATAACAAAAGAGAGACCAAGGACTAATGTCTACACACCTTGAAGTGCTTCTTGCCTCTAGTGGACATTCTCAATCCAGAACAGAAGCTGAAGGTTGGCTGGGGGGATTGGTGTGTGCACTGGTACTGCTATGTAAACCAAATGACGCCGTTCACTGTCTGTTCTTCCAGCAGCCATATGTTTACAAAGAGTTCAAAGGCTAAAATTTTAAAAGTAGTTGTACCACCAAAAAACTGTAATGAAAGAGTTTGCATAAAAATGTCATATTCCTATCAGATTTTTCAGCAGGGGATAGAGATCCTAATTAAAAAGACAAGAGTGAGTAAAGGAATAAATACTCATGGGTACAATAATACATGGGTAATGCTATCATCTTTATTGTAATAATCACTTCTTTGTACTACCAAAATGAAGGCATTGATAATAGAACTCTTTTGAAAAATGGACAAAAGTTCTTGAATTATCCTGAGAACAAAATAACATTCATCCAGCTGCAACCCAAAGCCTCCATGCCTGCCAACATCCTTGACTTTTCACCAAAATAGGCTATGTATTATGTCCCAAAGACACAGCAATTTGGACCAGAAGATAGAAACAAATTCAAAAGTTAAGGACTTTTCTGAGAGAAAGTCTCCCCAAAGCTGTTCATTTTGAGTAAAAGTGGATAACTAACACAAAGGAAGAGACACGTTCATTCCAAAGTGTGTATGCATGGGACAACAGCAAACAATCACTCAACATGGTACATTCAAACAACCTATCAACACTCAAATTGGCAGTTTCTGGTTATAGCATGATAACTCATGTGACATTACTATCAGCTTCTGGGAGAGTTTTACATAGCAATTGCTCCATGAGACAAAAGCAAATGCAGTGCTACAGCAGCTGCACATGGAAGCCAGAAGCTCTGTGGAAAGATAAGTGAAGACTGTTTTCCCTAGGCTGTCTCCTGTGTCTGAGTGGTGACACTCAGCTCTTCCTGCTTTCCATACCCTGGAAGAGGTGGGAACTATGTTCCTCCATCCCTCATGATCTTGCTGCTTTCACCATGTCCTCTGACATTTTTGGAGAAAATAAGGACAGAGAAGCTCCCCTAGACACATGGTATAATCTATTTTATTACCTTTTTACTTGAACAAGTTGTTCAGTAAAGGACTTCAGGTTTTGTCTAAAGTTTTCTAGATTATTCACATTGTTACTTCTTTTTTTTTAGGGAGGAAACTGGAGAGATGTTCTATTATTTGAGGAAAAAATTGTGTGAACTGGAAAAATTCTGTATGGTCATAAATACTTTCATTTTGCTGCTGGGATCAAAAACAATGTGAATAGATGGAATACTGCTGTTTTATAATTTTATTTCACAATGTTTTCACAAACATTTCTATTCAACGTTTAATGGTTATGTTCCCAGGGTCAGCAGACAGGGAGCTGCCATCAGGAGTGCCCTAGATATTCCTTACAGTTGATTATCAGGCAAAGCCTCCCACTTGTCTCCTTAAACAGGATTATTCTTCACTAGATACAGTAAGAACACCTGTAAGCATTCTCAAGTTTTATTCAGCATAAAATACTTGGGGAAAAAATTTTTTTCATTACTTGAGTGGGAGCAAGAATGTGTTGTAGCATTTCTGGGTTGGTACACTCAAGAGCCTTTTAAGGAGATGAAGAGCCTGCAATTTTCTTGCACACCAGTGGGATTTGCAATTAGAGGAAAACTAATAGACAGTATAAACAAATAAAGCTCAAAGTTCCTGCACAGTTTTAGTGGCATCTTGCACTACGCTGCAAGCCTTAAAAGTGATACAGCATGAAAAAATATCCTTTAAACCTGAATCAATTACATTCTGTTTGAAACTCCCTATGAAGAATCTCACAAAACAAAATTCAAACACATTATATGTATGGCAAATACAACTGAAAAATCAGCAGGAGAGAACTTGCAGTGTGCCAGAGTACTCCTTGGATTTGTTAGTCGAGATCATGAAAGAAAACCCAAATTGAGTCTTTTCATTTTAAATTATAGCTTTCCTTTCAGTTCTCAAATTTAGATCACTTATCCAAAAATACAGATAACTAACATATATCCTATGTTGCCTAACATCAAGAGTACTATTTTTTTATCTATTAAAGACCACAACAATACTGGTTACTGCTGATAATGTGTTGTCATCTACAAATATCATACCTGAGGAAACCACCAATGAGTTTATAACTGTGTATTTACTCAGTGGTTAGCACAACAGGACGCTGGTTTCATTTGGATCTATGAGCAACATTAATGTTATAGTAAAAAAAAATGACAGTCATTCTGTTTGATAGAAATTTACAGACTGTAATTTTCTTTGGAGGCTGCTACAGATAAACTCGAAAAATCTGATGGGGAAAAAAAGCCAAAGATGCTCATCTATTATAATCAGATATAGAAGTCTGAGAATCTCTTAACACTGCCAAAACCTAGGAACAGAGTGTCTAACTGTATCTGATTAAAATATCCCTAAGGATATATTTGGTTTCTCAGAAATTAATTGCCTAACAAATACACATCTTTCCTTGGTATTTATTTTCTTGTTTTTCTTATAACTCCCTTCCTTGAAACTGGAAGTGCTGAAGAACAAGTCTTGCTGATTGTTTTGAGGGGTTTTTTTTGAGGGGTTTTTTTTTGGTACCATTATAAATGAAAATTCATTTTACTAAAGCATGTGGAAAATGTAATTTGTTATGTCACAGCAATCACTCAGCATGTGTACAGCTGGCTTTGATGATACTAGACCCTGCTTGTTATAAAACCAGTAGCAATGGCCTCAAGGAAGGAAGGTCAAATGAAGAAAGACTGATAGCTTGGGGGCTCAAACTAGTTTGGGTCATCAGGAGCTAAAAGGAAATGTTTTAACTTGTCAATGAACTGCTATTCCAATGCCAAGGCAGAGGAGTAGAGGCCAAATTAACATCTCATATCTCATTTCAAAAACATTCCCAGTCTTTTAGCAAAGTCCTTTTGATTATTTTAGAATAGAGAAGGGGGGAAATGTACTACTATGTATATATCACTTAAAGCACTTTCTAAGAAGATTAGTAAGAGCCTAACAAGAGACACTGGATTTTCAATGGAGTTTGTCATGGGACAACTTCAATGCCACCCACTTAAAAGAAAGCAGTACAGCACTTCAGAAAATTCATCAATCCCCTACTTGTTTATGTTAGTTCAATTCAGGGTAACCTGATTAGAAAAGCTTCATCTTGGAAAAAACAAGAGGCTTGCACCACTCTCTGGATTGAAACAGAAAAACTTTTATCCCTCCAAATGTTTTTGTTTTTTTGTTGGTTTTTTTTTTATTGCTATCTTAACACTGAAAACACAGCGGAGCACAACAGATCCAGCACAAACAAGGCTGACTCCACCAGCATCCCACCAATGCTGGACCAGGCGCTCAGACAGTGCTGTTGCTCTGGAATCACTTTTTAACCTGATCTCTAAAACAACTGATAAACAAGTGTACAACAAACAGCAAGTTCTTCAGTGGATAGTAATAAGAGAGAACAACATTAAACAAGAATCCTAACTCCTTTCAAAATCTCACCCTATGAAATCTCCTGATTTTGTCTGATAGCCGGGAGAACACAGACTGAGCTCAGCTCCACAGCAGAGAGCCAAGAACAAAGAAGGAAATCTGGAAATGCTTCACAGAGTTTATTCACCAGTGTGGGTGCTTACTTTTTTAGTCCTGTTTTTCTTTAGGGCTGCAGGATTGTTTGATACAAAGGAAAAATAATTTAAAGAGAAACAGAGATTAAATCAAGTAAATGAGTAAAGCAGAAAGATTTTTTTAAAAAAAGGGAGAAGAAAAAGAGAAAAAAAGAAGGGTAAGGAAAAAAAGAAAAGGCAAAATTAAGTTGCCCTTCATTGTGTCAACTGAATAATAAAATATTTCCTCAGTGCTACGCCTGAAATCCACTCACCCTTTGCCAAACAATATTCAGATAGTCCCTCCACCCCAAGCACTCTAATTCTTTGGTGTAAGACATGGAATAGGATAATGGTCCATCTAGCCTAAATAGCCTGCTTCTAATGGTCACCCACATGAGATTTTTAAGAAGGACTTAAGCAAGGCAACCATACAGCTGCCCATCAGTGATTAATGGCTTACAGACTTCCAGTAATGCAGGATCTTGGTACATTTATACAGTCCTTCAAAGATCTATGTTTCCAAAATTTCTTCCCTCACTGATGCATCTACAGCCTCTTCCTCTGTGGCTGAGGAAAGTCACAGCTGAGCTGGGCTTTGAAAGGGTGCATTCCCCCCTTTTTTTTTTAACAGCTTCCCACCTAGTTTCTCTCATTATTGTATCATAAGGCAAAGTGATTAGTCATTACCTATTTTCCCACTCCAGACCACATACACTTCTCTGAATCTCTATTTTCTGTCTGTCCTGAAACAGGAGGAATCAAAAGTGTAAGCAGCTTTTTATGCTTAGGCACACTATGGATTTGCATAGTACTAAACCTCACAGAAGCAATAGGAGGTTATCTTGGTTGCTCTGTATTCTTTTCTGCTAATTCCTAACATTCAGTATTATTTTGACCACCACTGAGAGTTGAGCTGATGTTTTCACAAAAGTAGCGATTGCAATTCCAGTATCTTGTTCCTGAGTGACAACTCACTCTTGTGAAATTAGGATTGCTTCCTTCTCTGTATGTCCCATTTTGGTTGCATACAGAATTTCACCTCCCCTCTTATCATCCATTCACTCTGCATTCTGAGGTCTTACTGCAGAATTTGTAGTTGCTCATCATCTTTGCTACCCAAAATAACTCCATATCATCTGCATGTGCTTAAGTACCTCTTGCAGTACATGAAGAACAACAGATGAATTTTCATCAGACTGTATTAAACAGAAAAACTAAAATTAGTATTACAAGCACTTGAGAAAAATGCAACAAAATGCTATGCTTACAAACGAAAACAGCATTCCACTATCTTTATTGAAGTTGGAAAAAACCTACAAAACTTGTGATTACCACCTTTACACAGAGAGTTTTGGTTTTCAAACCATTTTCTACAACTTGCATTATTTTTTTGATCAGCAGCATCAGAATGGAAGAGACTATTGCCAATTCAATTTGAAGTGACCATTTTGAGCCATAAGTTTAAGATCTGGTGATGAATACTGACAAGATCTTTTTGAGTTTGATGTTTTGACAAAGAAATAAAAGCCATAAGTACAACTGGCATTCAAGTGCTTTCAACAATAGTCTGGTTATTTCTAGAGCTCTGCTGAGGTTAGAGGAGCTGCAAGTAGTACAATGACAGAACTGTACCAGTGAAAACAACTAAGTGTGAATGCACAGTGCCAGACCAGTTCACAGCTTGCAGCTCATTTCAGCTTCTGATTACAGCTATAACTGACCAAAATTTAAAACAAATAACAAACAAGTACTACAATGCTTTTGTTTAATGTATGCTAAATATTAAAGTTTCAGACACCCTTACCTCATAGATAATGGGTTTGCACTTCACCATTTTTTTCTTCATTTTAATGAAACAAATAATATGAGCAAGTTAATTTATATAAGAATACAATTTCCAAAGTCCCTTCTGTACTATCTGAGGTAAATAAGGTAAACTAATTGAAGAGGTCATGATGAAAAAAGTAGTGAATGAAGAAATAATTGTTTTTGTGGAAAAGCTTAATTAAATTCTTTGTATAATGAACCTCGGTGGCTTTTGAACACACTGAAAAATTTGGCATAATTTTTTACAAAAAAAAAAAAAAAAGGAGAAACATAAAAAGTTGTAAAAATTACAAGAAAGGAGAATATTGATGAAAAAACCAGAAAAATATAATTAATATATTAATTTATTTTGAAGGCAATGTATTATCTTCTGATAATTCCTGTTTTCAGGAATTCAGTTAATGAGTATGAAAGGGTGACTGGGTCATTTTTTCCAGTAGACACAGTGGGTTCACAGCTGTCTGCATTTCCTTCCCCATTATTCAGAGATTTAAGAAAAAAATCTGTATGGGTAGTTACCTGGTAGTCAAATTCTATGTTTAACAAGTAGCCAGAGGACAAGGCTGGGCTTTTAAGAGAAGTTGTTCCCTTTTATCAGTTTAATTAATTGTGCCTCTCTAGAGGAATTGTGGCTCTTCATACTGTAAAGAGTCCAACAGTTTATACATTAGTCATGATGTAACAGGCTTCTAACACCACTGTTTTAAACTATAAAGTTTTTTATTAATAAATAAGAGTGTCACAGAAAATACCCACACATATCCAGGTCCCAGTTCTTCAATGTTCAAAGAATTTTTATATCCTATCTTAGATAAGATAGGATAAGGCACTAAAACTGTCTGTCCTATCCATCAAATATATCCTCAAAATACAAACAACAACACATTGAATAAATTGAGAAATTCTGAATCAGAGGAAGGCATCAGACTCGTATATGAAAAGATTATGTTTCCAGGCAAGAGGTAATATACCACATACATGCAACTAGTCATTTATGAGGAACCTGTTGTCTATATCATCTAGTAAAAATATTACTAAAATTTATAATAGTAATAATGGTGATGATTATATTATAATAATAAACATCAGAAAATATACAGAAAAATCTAACCTGGGTGAATTCAGCTGTAGCTAACTTTGGTACCTGCTTTTCTTGTCAGATACGTATGTGTTTCTAAAAGCATACAGCTAAGGAGACATCTCAGTGTCCTGTGGATTTCTACGCATATAATTGCAAAATTTTTTTGTGCTACTTTACCTTAAACTGACACATTATTTTCCCAATTGTGATGGAGAACAGTTTATTTTCTCAATTTTCCAGTTAATACCTATGTAGACAGTAACAAAACTTTCATTTTTCTTTTTAAGGAAAAAATATCTTTATTCCTCTATCATTTTGTCATAGGTCACATTTTCTCCACTTCCAGTGGTATTTGTCCCTTTCTCTCTGATTCCCTCCTGGTTTCATTTCACCTACAAACTCCATTATCATCTTTACCTGAATATCTCAGATACTGCTTCATTCCAGACTTCTCTTCCCCATTCATAGGGTAAGATCAAGGCATGCCTTGCTGATATGCCCTTGGCTGTCGTCTCAAGTTCAGTATAGCTAAAACAGAGTGCTGTCTCTCTTCTTCAAGCCACCTCTTCCTTGCCTCTTCTCCAGATGCTGAAAGGACTCTTCCTGTCCTGCTAGTTTCAAACACCCATAACTTGGATGCCAGGTTTAATTTAGATTCTATGCTATGCCTGCAGAACCACCTCTAAAACTTGGCCTTTTTCATCCACTCATGCTGTTAAAGTTCTCATTAAGGTCACAGTTATTTTACAGCGTACCTACTATAATATCTTGGCCCCAGAAAAGTAATTTTTGTCCTGGGCACATCTATTTATACACTGCTACCAAGACTGTCTTCAAAACCCACCAGTTTGATTTGCTCATGCAGTTCTTTGCAAGGTCGACAGTAGCCATCACAAAAAACAGAAAAAATATATTTTTAAAGAAATAAACAGCTATTTTCATTCTATGAATAATTTTTCATTTATTATCCAGGAATGAGGTTCAACCTTTAATTAGTCCACCTATTGCCCCATTGGCTTATTTGTTCAAAAAGCCTATATGGAGCTCCCCATAAGTATACATAATTTTAGGCTTTTCACTTTCCTGGTCTCTTCATGCACACATCTTTGCTGTAGTGCCTAATAATCCTTTCCCCTAAAAACAACTGATAATTATTAATCTGTTATTGTGTCGAAGACAAGCACATTTAATTGACATTGTTCCCTAATCTCCTGGAACACTGGTTTGTCTTCAGTATTTTACCCTTTAGTTTGGACTGGACAATCTGCTCTGTTATGTAGTGAGTGCCTGATCTGGGCTTGGGCATCCTAAGAAAAATAAGGATGACAAAATTGGTACTGATATTGTATCACACTTTCAATTCAGAAATTTAATGATGCAACTCATAAAATAAATTCCTAAGCTAGGATCTTGCACAAGCATTGTAGTTCAGAAAGTTTAGAAAAGCACAAACATCTGCCAACATTGCAATATATTTGTTCTCATTAGAGTTTCAGAGACAGTAGTCCTGCTAAAGCTAGTATAATTATGTATAAATGATGTTGGCAGACTTCACAAAATGTGTCAGAAGGACAGAACCAGATGTTTCCTGTTCTGCATATCCTCAGTAGATTTTACACCATCAGTTTGCAAATAAAAGTGAAGGCCATTTTAGTGAAATGTGTTTCTCTCTTTTTCCTGGAAAGACTATCTTCTAATACTGAACAGAGATAATACATAAGTTACCAATTAAGTTTCTAATCACTCAGGTTTTCTAGGCAATTCAGCTGATCTGTCTTCTATCAGATGCTACATATTTCCTTAATCCTTGAATTTATTAATATTTTAATTCATTTGTAATTTCATTCCTGTTTCCAAAACTTAAGAGCCTAAGTCTACCTCTACAACTTCCATTCCAGCACACCTGTGAGTGTGATGTGTCTCGTACAAGAAGTGATTAAAGAAGCCTGTGCTACTGAATAGAAGCCTATTTCTATTTGCACGGGTTTTGGGGGTTTTTAATCTTAGTACTCCCAGTATGCTCTCCGTAAGCTTTCTTTTCAAGGAATTGCAGTAGCCTGGATCTAGTGGGCATATATTGCAGGTTCAGGTTTTTGCATCATCTCTCTGTATCTTGCTTATGATCTCTGCCATGAAATCTTGCTTTTCTGTTCCCAGTCTCATATAACTTCCATTATCTATGCTTTTTTTTTTTAAATTATTCCTCAGTCTATAATGCTTATTTCTATACACTTGCAGATCCCATTACATATGGTGACATAACCTCATATAGTGATGTAATTCTGAAACCTATTTCTCTAAGGGCAGTATTTTTAGAAGCAAACATATCCTTTAGCAATAAAAGTAAATGTTTTGGGTGGTCTACATCTCAAAGAGGAATATTAGTAATTAGGAAAAAAAAGACAGTAAAAATAAGCTGGAGTTAGGAAGAATGGGTTTTCCAGCAAGTGTCATAGCTTAAATAAATACACATCTCCAGAAAATTTACCAGTAGAGCATTAAGACAGAATCCAGTCATAAAGAGGTAAGTAAAATCCTCTCTTATAACACACCTTGTGACTGTTTCTTCTGATAGTTAATTCCCGATTAAGTGGCTTGTGTCATGGCTTGATTCACATTGCATTGATTAGGTTTTCTCAGGCAATGAAGGCTCAGGGTTATGCCTATTTCATCTCAAGCCACATAGAAAATATTCCTCTTTTGTTTACAAAGACTGAAAAAAAAATGCAAGAAATCTATTAGGTACAACAGTGCCAGACACTTAGAAACTATTAGGAGAAATGTAGTCAGATTCCTTCCTTCTCCTTTTCCTTATACTCTGGTAAGGGATCAGAGAAAACTATGTATAATGCCTTATTCCTTGTATTTGCAAACATTCTGAGTTCACAGTCTTTCTGCAGAAACAAAACAAAACAAAACAAAACACTTGAGGTATTTTTGATATTGAATAGGTGTTTAACTGGATTTATGGTTGAGACATTGATCCAAGGACAAATCATGAAAGAGAGCATGAACTGACAAGAGACTGTTTCCTGAAAAAAGCAAAATATAAATAGTTGCCAGCCATCGCTTTGGAAAAAAACCCCAAACTCTAACGGGCTGTTTCATACAATTCTTGTGCATACAATGACTTAGTGATGTGTTTTCTGGGAACATCTGGTCTTATGGAAATCTTTAAAACAATACAGGATATCTTCCACTGATTTCCTTGCCTTCAATGTTCATATATTGTCTCCATCTGGGTCCACATAGCAGGGATCATGTAGCAGGGATCATCCACTGGTCCCAGTGAGCAGCCCTTTATATAAGCCAGCAACAGAAGTTTTGTGAGAAAGATGCATCTTTATGAACATTGTCAGTTTAAGCCAAGACAGGAGATGTATAGCTGCTTGACATTCCACAGCTTGGTATACCAACCTCTGCCAGCTCTGCAGAGGAGGAAGGGTGAGGTCTGGCTTCAGGCATTGCATGAGTGCAAGCTGACATGTGGTGTAACAGTCTGAAACAGTCTGAAATCTGTCTCTGACAGATTTATCTTGAGGTTACAGATGACTGTCCAGATGGACTGGAAATCTCTACTCTGGAAGGTATGCAATTGCTATTTGTAGTCCATTTGAACTCCAGTGAGTGACAATTTGCTTCAGTTTCTCATCTGATTCAGCTGCTCGTAAAAAAACTGAAGTTCAAGGATTGTATTGCTGCCCAGAAATCTATGGCTTTGAGAAAGTAATTGAACAGACTTAACTGCATTAACTCCATATGCACTAGTAGCTGATGAACACTTTCTGTAAACTTCCTTAGCACCAGGGAGAGTAACTATTACTTTGCTGTAAATCACAGATATTTTATGGGAAAGAAAAAGCTCACAGTATGGAAGTATGCATCTGGAAGGGAGCTAAAAAGTGACCTTAGCATTATAAAAAGAGAAAGAAGGAAACTATCTTGAGTCTGAGGTAGTCCAGTTTTATCAAGCGAAAGAAAGAAGTAAATATTTGTATTTCTATTTTGGATAAATTAATTGGCACAAGTAAACTTTCCCCCTTGATTTACAAAACACATTACCTACTACTCAGGTCACCAATAAAGCAAAGTAATATTTTTCGCCAGCTATTCATGAATGACATCCATGAAAAGGATTAAGAAAGTCACAGAAATAATTGTAATTGATGAAGATACCCAAAAGAGATTAATTCTAGGGCCTGGCTAAAGATTATTCTATCTAAAACCTAAAACAAAGGTAAAGATTAAATTTGAAGACACTGTTTGAAAAAAACTGTCACTGTTTTTCCACATATCACCTTGGGCTATCTTGGTTATCTCACAAATTGGTGGCATTTTTAAATGATGACATCTTTTTAAAAGGAAAACTATTTTCTTAAGACATGACCAGTTGGTTTTCACTGAAAACATGTAGGTACTCTGTAGTTGCCTGGCTCTGATATTTGAAGAGTCTCCACCAAAAAACCAAGCTATATATAGGTAGATATTTTACTTAGCACCTTGCATTCTATATGTTAAGCTGCTTTAAAAACTTCTGCCTTCAAAGGAGAAAAACTGCACTGAGTTCTCTTCTGAATTTTTGAAGAACCCCTTCCCATCACAACCATTATAGCAAATTATATGGAAAAATAAGTAATTGTAAGGACTAAACTTCCAGTGTTACTCATGGAAATGTAAATACCCTTCAAAAAAGAAGCCTTGTATTATTTAGCTTGAGACTGAAATCTGTTAACAAAGACAGATGCTTTGTTCTATCAGTAAGCAGTATTTACATAATGTTAGTTTTCTAGGCACAGTTGAACTGAAATAGAGGAGTACTTTACTTATTTTTGTCTGGCCTTTGGAGTTATTTGTCCTTGGGAACAGCTGCTTTTTGAAAAAGCTGTTTAGTTTTCTCAGCATCTGGAATGACAGTACTGGGTATCATTTTAAAATTACTTCAAGATGTCCTCTCTAAAAAACATCACTAACTTCTCTCCAGGACCTAAATGGGTTGATAATTGATGGCCCTTTTTCTCTGATCATTGATTTTTCAGTCTTCGGGGTAGTACCAGATATGGATGGCACCTCTTGCAAAGCTTTGAGATCAATTTGGAACAGTATAAGAGCAGAACAGTGTGTACTCATGTCATGGTGATAAAAATAAAGGGTTCTTGGGAGAAGCTGCATGGTGTGTCCTGATGATATGTGGCTTCTTTGCTTATTGGGTGTTCATCAGCTATGTTCCTAAAAACTTATCTGAGAGTACTTGAAACCTGAGGCCACAGGAATATCAGGCTATTCTTTTTTTTCGTTTTTGTTTTATCCCTCTGTATTTTCTCTACGTCAGCAGTGGATGTTTAGCACAAAAAATCAAGCTCATCCAATTCCCTGCTTTTAGAACTATATCCTTACTGACAGCAAGAGACAGATCATGAAAGATCATGGGAAGAGATAAAAAAGTTTCAAGTTTTTGCTTTTTTGCTTTCAGAGAGCAATCTCATTTTGTTGTTTATACCTAATTTCTTCTCCTGGAAGAGAATGACTGACAGATGAAGCAGCTGAGTGTTTTTTTTCTTAAAACAATGTAGACAGAAGCCTTGCCTCTCTGGGAGAGGCATGAGTCCCTCATGTTTTGAATTCAACTTTTGAAATCACTGTGATGCCAAATATACTGGGATTTTTTTTTTTTTTTTTTTTTTAATCAAATTTAAAATTGGGGAA
>VWZN01006307.1:84870-163966 GCA_013396955.1 Regulus satrapa
TTTTTTTTTTTTTTACATCAGACTTAAAATTGGCAGATTTTACACAGAATTAATGCCTGTTGGCCTGAAAAGGACAGGTTGCAGAATGAACCACAGATGAGCAGACATTCAGGGACAGTATGAGGGAATTCTGTAACTGCTGTCATTCTTTCTTTTATGACTTCACTGGATGAAGGGCTGAAAGAATTGCTGATCATATTTTTAGGCCAAACAACAGTACTGTTTGAAGGCTTTGGTGTAGTACAGACTGAAGTATATCTAGAGTGGTTTCTAAACAGATGAGCTCTTATTGAAGAACCAAAGAGTCTGAGACTTAAAAACAAAGGTTTAAAAAGGTCCTTCTGCAAAGTAAATAGCATCTGTTCAGAGAGGAGGAGGTTTAAATAGGCACTTTTTCTATAACGGAGCTCAGCACTGACAGCCAGCTCCTCAAGCCAATTTTTCTTCTGATATTGACTTTGTACAGATTGCTGGGCTTTGGTTTGGGTGTTTGGGTTGGTTTTTGGTTTTGCTTTGTTGGTTTATTTTAATATGACAAATGGTTGTTGTTCCAAATGAAAAATCTGAAGCACCTTCATTACATAGATCGAGGACATTTTCTTGCAATATTTTCAGAATTATATAGAAAGTTGGTAAGGATTCTGATTTCTGGCTTGTATGTCCTAGAGAACATTCCATAGATAAGAAAAATGAGAACATAATTATATTTCTGATGAGCTTAGATTTCACTACTGTCCTGGATTCAGCCAGGACAGAGTTCATTTTTTACAGTAGCCAGGAGGAGAACATGGCCAGACTATAATGTTATTCAGTACTTTCTCAGGTCACTTGCCAGAGGCAGGAGTAAGGAATTCTCTCTCTTGTTTCTGTTGGGAGGTAAAAAGCATAATGGGCAAAATGGTCCAGTACTGTTTTACTTTCTGTGTAAATAATTTTTTGTGTAAGTCGTGTTTCTTTCTTACACCTCTCATTATTAAAAGTGTTGCTGTTTGTTTATTTATCCCATTGCTGTTTCCAGTAAATTGATCTTATCTCAACCCACGCTTTTATATTTTGTGCCTCCAGCTCTCAACTCCATCCCCAGAGCAGGAATGGGGAGAGGAAAGGGCAGGGAGTATCTGGTTTGGGACAGTCTCAGTGAGAGCACATAATTGGATAGTACTGTTCCTAAACCATCATAACTTGTAATTTTGGAAGGCAACCATAACACACAAATGATCTGGTGCAGCATTGCAGCACAGAGAATGCACTTTCTAGTGATTATGCACACCCTACCTGCAAAATTTGTATTTCAAATTACACAGAAAGGACAATTAAACACTATCATAAGCTATGAGACAGAAGAATAAGGGTCTAAGAAAGGAACAATTCCTAAGAAAGGAAAAGTTGAGCCTATGACAAAACTCCGAGTGCAATCGTAGTGGATAGTCATCCTCTTCAAGGTAATGGGGCTTGTAGAAGAGGTTCTTCTCTCTCAGGCTCTTACCATCACCTACAAAAGTTTTGGCCACTCCTCTGTTAGTGGTGTAAGTTGCACAAATTGTGTAGAACTGGACATGTTGCCTTGGAAAATGTTAACTATTTACATCAGAATTACACCACATTAGGAAAAGGAAGGTGTTATGATTATCACAAAAACTGTTATATATCTGAAAAACATGTTTAACCTCCTACTAAAAACCAATGCTTGGCATGATCAAAGCACAAGCTCCTCATTCTTTGTCCCACTCCACCATTTGCATTTGCCTGTGGATGAGGACTGAGTATAGGATACTTTTGTGCTACTCTATTTCATGCCCAAGCCATAAAAGCATTTTCTCTGACAAAGCCACATTTGAGTGAGTGGAGGGAACTGCTCCCAGAGGAGCAACATTTCTTATTTTTCTGTAAGTAAGGAAGTCAAGCACAATTTAGTTATGGCCAAATTTCTCTGAAATGTAGTCAATGATCCAGAACATATGTCCCAGTCCTTGGACTACCTCAATTGCTCTTGCCAAAACAAGCAATAGCAACCATGTACACAGACAACAGAGAAATTACAAATCTCAAGTCATACTCCATGACTGCCTTATATCAGAAAAGGGATTTTTCATAGTTTTGCAAAGTTACAAAGGTTCATGTTTTATCAATGTAAATATCACAAAATCAACTCATATTAAACAAATGAGTTATGTTTCTTTGATTCAAGATCATAGGACTGGTTTATTTTGCTGTAAATTTATAGCCTATTTCATTCCTACACAGACAGTAGAAGGCTTCATGCCCTTTCTTTACCAAGGGGAAAGACATTTACTCCTTCATGTAAATATTTCTGTCCTTTCACCTCTTCGTCCACAATGGAATCAGGCCTGATAAATTAATTTTAAAAATAATATCCTTCTTAACAAAGCTTAGACATGGCTAGCAATTTGTGCCAACAATGTGCACTAGATGGAGTCTGAAAGGCCCAAATCATGGCCAGCATCTGGTTGTCACCTTAGAGTAATGAGTCTCAGGTGATTATTCTGATGCAACACTGGTGGGAAATTGTGCCTGCAGGTGCAGCCAGACAGCATCCAGCATGGCTTGCCAGCATGTTGCTGACCCTCAATCAGCTACAGATTCTGTTGTGTAAATGAGACCTTATCCAAAAAGAATTTTCCAAAGAGCTTCAGTGCATTTCATCATCATCTCGCTCCTGAGGAACAGTTCTTCTCAGGCAAGTTCTTCTCTTTAAAAGAGTTCAATATGGTCCAATCGGTGTTAATAGGCAGATTCCAGAGGGGTCATCACTTCATCTTCCCTTTCTGCCTCAGCAAAGCTGGAGAAGGGATTTTTTGCTGTGCTGGGATAATGAGCCATATCTCTGTCTCAGTCCTGTTGTGACTCTTCCCCAATGCTGATCTTGCCACAGGTGCATTACAGCTCCCATAATTTTTAACAAAAAAGACTGCATATTAATCTGGAGCTCAAACAAAAGGGCTCCTTCCTAACCAGTGTTCAAAAGAAATGTTTTATCTCCTTTCACTACAAAATACAATACCATGATCCAAGTGGGAAAAGGTGGCATAAGAAAATGCTTGATGTATGGCACTTACTCCAAATGCAAATTTAATGTGTTTTTATAAAGGCCAAATCCCACTTTATGCACACACTATTGATTAAGAATTAGCTGACAGAGATCTTCAACAGAGGTATTGTTGCAGAATTGTCCTTCATAGAGGGGATTTTCTATAGTCTCAACTACATTCAAATTTATTCAGCTTCTCCTGACTAGAAAAATAGACAAAAAGTAAGCCATGTACTCATCCAGCTTTTCATGCACTATCCAAAGGTGGCATAGATCACATGAATAAAACCTGTGTGGAGTAGGAACTGCAGAGGATCTTACTGAGGTAAAGTTCATCATGTGCCCTTTTATCATTTGAACATTCTTTTGCTGATACTCTCAACAGCTGCAGATTGTGAAGCTGTTTCCTGCCAGCCTTTCTGTGGGAACAAACTAATTGTCTGCTTCAAGGAGGGTACCTTTTGCTCTGATTAGACACTTATTTGCATATGGAAATGTCCACTTGCCTGTAATATAACATATGTCTCAGACACTGCAGAGCAAAAGATGTTATGAAGCCAATAATTGTTATGGGACTGCTCAAAGGCAAACTACATTGATTTTACGTCATAATATTTCACAGCAGGATGAGACAAACACTGCCCTCTCATGCACCTGAAAATAATTCCTGCACTGATTCTCCTAAAAGCTGCCTGTTGCACATGAAACAGCAGAAATGATCACAGGTTATTTCTGAAACATTATGGCCCTTGTTACACTGCTCACCCGCACCAAATCAGCTGCAGCAATTCTCCAGTTACATGTACAAAAGGAGTTCAAACTCCTGACAGGAGGTTACATTCCTTATCCCATCTCCTATCTCTGTATCACTTTTATTAATTTCCCAGCAAAATAAAAGAAATTATCAGAAAATAATAATATAAAAGGGCAAATCCATCATTCCACAAGATACAGAGGAAAAATAACTTTTCCCTTTGCATAATTAGAGTAAAAAAAAAAGACAGAATGAGTTACACTTAAATGGGCTATTGCATATGACATTGATGCCAGGGCAAGAAAGGCAAGGACACTGTTCAGTCTTGAAAAATAAGAGTTACGGGTTTTTTAATGGAATATAGTTCATTCCCAGGTCTCATTTTGTACTTTTAGGAGATAACAATTTGGGGAGTGGAGAGCTCATAAACACAGAACTCTGCAAGTCATTTTATTTAGTGTCCTGTGACATACTAATCAAACAGCCTGTGCTACACAGTATAATTTTATGCATATTTTATTGGGAAAAAAAGGAAGAGCTAACTGAGAAATATCTAACAAGAGACAGAGATTTATAGAAATCTCATAGAATAGTAGGCAACTTTCTTTACTTAAGAGAATTGACAGAAAAAGTGCAAAATAACCTTGCTTCACACGATTAAATTTTTACTGAGGACCTGGACTTCTGTAATAAATTCAGAGGAAACAAAAACAAGCAAAGGGACAAATGACAACAGATATGTTTGTGTGGGATAGGGCAGGTAAGTGAGGGCATGGTTGCTAGCACATGGGAGGTCCCTGTGCCCATAATTCACCTGATCAGATCAGTACAGTGTAGGCTGTGCTAGTTGGATGGGAGCTGGCTTGGGAAAGCTGCTCTTTTCATGTCAGGGAACACAAAATGAAGAGGAGTCCATCACACGGAGCAAAAAGACCCACATCAGAGCAAACCACTCAAACAAGACACATTTTCACGCTAAGTCGTCTGGCTATCAAGAAACGTCAGACAGCCCTCATGGGAGATCACAAAAGGCCCAGCAGTAACTCCCAGTGTCATGCTATGTCAAAAGGACAGATAAAGAGGAAAGCTGTGATCAGTAGCAGCAAGCTGAAATTACACCTGACTGTAACTTTAGTGGAACTAGCAGTAAACAAATTCAGATTACACAACCACTGTCGATATTTGTATTTTTAAAAGAGCTCTGAGAATTGAAGATGATCAAGAGCCACAAAGTCAGTCTCTAGTTTGGAAAAAAAAGGGGTTTTAAATAACTCAAACAGTCACTTCACCATAGGTGAGAAATAAAAGGCAACTTGCATGAAGTACAACTGTCTTTATTGTGGAAAAATTAGTGAATACTAATGAAGATCTGACACTAAAATGGAAGGAAAAAAGTATACTATTGTTAAGAATCTGATATC
This sequence comes from Regulus satrapa, assembly GCA_013396955.1. Classification (NCBI taxonomy): domain Eukaryota; kingdom Metazoa; phylum Chordata; class Aves; order Passeriformes; family Regulidae; genus Regulus; species Regulus satrapa. Next base: position 90,095 of record VWZN01006307.1, read on the forward strand.
AGAAAGATTAAAAATAGAAATTAGACACAGCTTTTGCCCAGTGTGTCCTCTTTGGAGAACCATATACGAGTCAAGTAAATTTCCTCAGGCATGGATTATTCAAACCGAGAGAGAGTAGGTAACAAAACAGAATGAGGTGCACCATGGGGTCGTTTTACAGCATGGGCTCATGGGGACCACACTGCAAAAATTGCTCCAGCACTTGATTGCAATAAGTCTGACAAAACTGTTGCACAAGATACACTCCTGATTCCTGTGAGAAGGTGAGACCAGTGGAGTGGATTTATTGTGCATATAAAAGCATGTATACCATATACAACAGAGATTCACAGATCTGGGTAGCAGGGTATACAGGACATCAGCCAGTGTGGTCCATTGCTTCCTTTTGTCATTAAATTCTATGGATCTATGATAAATGGAGCCTAAACAATAGCAAATTGTTTACTGCCACAATTGAGATCTATGAACCTATTTAGGGTAGGGTTATCACAACTCAAATATTTGAAATGTTATTCAGGTTTAACTCCTTAATCAAGCCTTTGAAGTCAAAACATAATTCACTTGGAGTTACGCGTGATTAGCTGGATCAGTTTTGTCAGCCTGCAGTGCTCCAGGGCCTTACCCAAAAAAATTTATTCAGTTGCTAGTTTATGCTGCTTGTTCCTGTAGTAGATATTGTTTGTTCCAGTATTTTTGATATGCTAGGTCCAACTGTTAATTTTCCTAATCCAGGTTTCGTGATTTGGGCAAGTAACTGTTAATTTATGTTTTTTTCTAAACAGAAATGTGATTGCCTCAAAGATAATCAAAGGATATTAATAGTGCTTCCTGCTCCAGTTAAGCAAAGCAAGTTTTGGTAATGGTGTTTTATTCTTCTTTGTGCCTTTTGGTATCTCATGTAAAAGATTTTCACTTTACAAGGAACACAAAATAAGTTGCTTTTCCTCAACACTCTATGGAAAATTACGTTTCTCTTGAATACTATCATCAATTTCACTTAGACTTTTACCCAGATTCTTGCACAGAAAAAATAAATATAATCTCTGCCTGTTTTTAAGATCAGTTCACATTAAATCCATGCAATTATTTATCCATTCTGCCACTGAATCTTATGTTTAGATTTTTATGACAGAAACATAATCATGGTTTCCAAATGAGAAGCCATGATTTGAGCCTTTGATCCCACAATCACACTTATTCATGCAGGACTACTGAAAGTGGTAATATAACTTAGAAGTGTAATGTAGTTTAATGAACATGTTTTTACACCAGGAAAACCTTGCTGCTTTCTATCCTCATTGTCTGAGTGAAAACAGAGTTGGAAGAAACTGAGAAATTACATTATTTCTTTGTCTGCTGAATTAGGAAACCACCTGAAAAACTCAAAGACAATTGAAATTTCTTAAAGGTTCTACATCTGAACTATAGTAAGAGAAAGACCAACAAACGCCCTACAGACACTAATTTTAAGAAAGAAAATGTTAAAAAAGGGTATGTTAAAGGAGCAGAAAATGTGACATAAGGTCAAAATAAACTTTCTGCAAAGAGCAATTAAAAGCTATATCTGAATGATCTATCAGGAAGAGTTTTGTCAGAATTCACATTTACAGTACTTTAAATATTCATTTCAGTGCTCATTTCTAACACATTTTTATTTCAGCAATATTTTAATGCATTTTACTTGTCTGCCAGTAGTGAATAGCACTGTTGTGGTTGGTTACAAGTGCCCAAACTCTCGTCAGACAGAATGTTCTAATCTGTACTCTTACTGCCAGGGACTATTCTAAACTCTTGAGATATCATGGGAGTTCATATGTCAGGGCATGAAAACTTCCTTCAAATGTAAGTTCTGGTGAACCTGAGGGCTTTCTAAATGCTATTGCAAAGTCTCCCTTAAATATTACATACAATGGGCATATTTAAAATTGATTCAAGAGGTCAGAAGTGGTAGGCATTTTCAAAAGAGAAGAACTTTCATAGCTGTCCCTTCTAAAAAGAGAAGAATTGTCATGAGAAGAAACTGCTCAATGATGAAGACTGAGGTTTAGACAGAAAACTGCATTTATACTGAGAATTATACTATCAGGGACCCAGGAATCTTCTGTCTGCTGGAAGCTGCAGCCATGCTGCAAAATAGGGACTGAACAGAAAAAGGTCTACAGAAAGCACTGTGTGCAGAGGCAGTGAAATTAGCAAACACAAAGCTAATGACTTAGTGTGGCCTCTTTCAGGGTCTTTGGTATCTAATGCCTTAAAATAAGAAAGCATCTGCTTTTATTTGAGTCCTTATTTTTTTCAAGAGCATGGCATCTAATCATTTCCTATAAAGCACAGGAGGAAGCAATGACTGAAGAAACCACGATTCCTTGCAAAGCTCAGTTAGGACAACTGCAATCACTAGAACTCAGTAACTAGAGCATTTATAGGACATGTGGCTTTAAACTTCTACAGAGGATGAAGACGTAAAGGAACCAGATTTTCCAACACAGCAGATGATCTCCCCAAATAATGCCACCTTATTTAAAATAGAGGATATTTTCTCCATCTTCTCCTTTGTCAGCGGCATTCTACATGGTGATCCAAATATGTTTTCTAATGACCTACTGGATTGGGCTCTCTGAACACTCAGCACAATATGGCCCCACAGACACTGTTAGGTCTTAGAAATCCATTTAGCACTGTTAACATACATATATATGGGCACGTAAATATAATTAAGAACAGGTATACAACCACTTTTGATAATTAATGTGGTGAGATGCAAATGCAAAGTCTTTTTTAGACTTTTTTCCCAAGCCACGAAAATTTGAGACAAATTCAAAATATGTCCTTTTTAATATTTTCAAATTCTGCAGTCTCTATGTTATTGAGGTGAGAGGTTTTTTGTCTTTTTTTGTTTGTTTGGGGTTTTTTGTTTATTTGGGGGTTTTTTGTTGTTGTGTTTATTGCGGGTTTTTTGTTGCAATCACTGTAATTTTTTCCCCATGAAAGCTGAGAAATAGGATGAGAAAGAGACTCTGAATGAAATAGTTCATAACTGATTTTGTCATTTTTACCTACTTTGGTTTTTAATTTGCTACATCAGACTAAATCATGATGTGTTTCACTACCAGCAGGTTGAGATTCGCAAGTCCATATCACTGGTGTTCACAGCTGTGAATGACCAATTTTCTGAAGAGCCATTTTTCACATGTAAGTATTAAATAGATAATTATATTACTCTGGAGATAACAGTGAGAGGTGCAATATATCTTCCTGGAGAGGAAAAAGATCTTTCAACCAAAGCTTTCAAGACAATATCCTCAACAGCATCAAACTGAATTTCATTATTTAATTATTTAATTTAGGATTAAAGTTTGCTCTCACTGTAAAACTGGGAACTTTCTTATTATGCTTAATGGAGAAGTAATAACAGGTTAGAGAACAAAACACTTAATAGAAATGCTCAGAACAACGCACAGAGCTCCCCTGAAGAGTAGCCACAGATTAGAAGACCAAATCACCTCCTCCCAGTGACAGCTCCATGCTGCTCTTCAGAGTCTCTCTCTCTCCAGTCTCATTTTCTTAGCTGCCAAAAAGGTTGCTAAAAATCTTCTCTAAATATAGGCTACTAAGCATAGTCAAAGAAACACAATTGAGAGATCTGACTTTTGAAATCCAACTTGCTAGAGGAGGCTGTCAAAATTAATGACTGAAAACACTGAACCAAGTTTTTTTTGGGGATGCTTTAGTATGATTTACTGGGGTTTAAAAATCAGATCACACATGATGAGGGTATGCATGTGCTGTGACTCTATGCCACTGTTTACAAGAAATTCCATTTGCTCGCTGTGATGAAATCACTTATAGAGATATTTTTAAAAGAACAGGCTGAATTGGAAATGTTGGTCTCACTTTCAAGTTCAGAGACTGGGAAAATTTTCTGTCAGTTTGAAGGAAGAAAATAGGAAGGACATAATTGCTGAGATGGAGAAGGCAACCCAGGGTGATAGCAATGCAGTGGTGGAGTTGAATTATGTGGAGGACTAAAAAGTCTTTAAGAGCATAACTCACCATATCCTGAATAGTCTTTCCATCTGAACTTTATCAAAAAATTGCATGAAAAAAATTTGTCAATAAATTGCATGAGTATCAGTTTTATTCTGAATAAGGACTGTGCAAAAAGATGGGATATTTGGGGAGCCCAGAGAAAGTCACTGGGGACTTGTGATGAGCCAACATTCCATGTTTTTGAAGAGAATAGGCCAAAGTCTGAAGAAAGAACATGCCTCATGAGAGCTTTAGTGCCATTTTTCAACACAGGCATGGAAGTTAACAGTGCAGAAAGGAAAAAGAAGCTGACCAAAGGCCAGCCAGATGGGAATTAACACTGTGGCTAGACAAATGGAACCCTGAAGTATGGAGGACAAACAGCGGTGACTGATGGCTAGTAAAGTGATCACAAGCGAAAGAAAATAGGGAAATATAGTCTGTCATCTCATTCACCTTGTCCTGGATGGCTAAAAAGAATCAAAGAGCCCCAGAGACATCAAGAGAAACTCCAGTGGTCTAAAGACAAAAAATGTCTCCTTCTCCAAATCCTCCACTGACTCCAGCTATAATTGTCCCTGAACATAACAAAGGTTGCTCTGGAGAAGCCTCAGGCAGGTGTTCCTCTCACATCATTATCCTGGTCTGCATCAATATTAATTCAGCAAAATTCAGATGTTCACACTGGGTAGGCATGTTAGTAAGAGGTCCATTGTCATGCCAGGGAAATCTCTTTGACAGAATTCCAGCTACATGAATTAGGAGATTTCAGTAGCTATTTTCATGTAATTTCTATTTGTATTTAGATATGGCTCTTTATTTCTTGTTATTAAGCAGCTTCATTAAGACTTCTCAAAGTCAGCTACTGGAACTGAGGAAAGTCTTAATTATTCCCATAAACTTTTGCAGGAAGGATATACTGCTTTTTCAACCTCAGCTTTTTTTCTTCCATTCCCTTTCTTTCCCTAGATTGTGACCATCATGTCCTCAGTCTCCAGTGTGCTGCTAATACCTCATATTCAGCTGTTGGCTTCAGAAGTATCCAAGTGGACATTACTGGACTTGGACTGTACTCTGCTCCATGTTCATGTTTTCTGCTGGCACCAATCCCTAGTGTGCTCCTCAACAATTCTGAACCAGGAATCTAGATTTTGAATTTGCTCAGACTGATGAGCACAGAGGAATACATTGAGGAAAGCAAAATAAATGGTTGTTGGGGGGAGCAGCTTCATATGAAGCCCAGCTACCTCCAGAGCCTGGTATGTCTGAAGCACTGCTTCTCTCCATTTGTCCTTTCATCTGCTGCCAGACTAAGGCTGTGCAAAGAGGAATCTATGAGTACATTTATTTACCTTCCAAATGGAGTTGCTATGCATTAATATTACTTTGATTTTTTTTCTTCCTACTAAGATTTTCCTGAGGTCAGTTCTTAGGGACAATGTAGTCTCTGTTTTAACTAGGTAGAAAAGTAGACACACAGACACTCCTGATAGATATCTTCTGACCTGTTTTTATTACAGGTATCGTGAAAGAACTAAGTGATCAAAAGTAGGGGGAAAAAAGTATGTTACAGAAATAGTTCATTCTTTCCCACAGTGATGAACTGATCCTTCACCATTGGTGGGGAGAGAATAGTGATACCAAAGTGGAAAGTAGTATCAAGGCACCACAATTTCAGATAAATAAATGGATCTTAATAGACAACTTTTTCCTTTTCTTCTTCTTTTTTTTTTTTTTTATGTTCAAACGATCTCATTTCAGTTATCTCATTATGACAATTTTTAACTTTAACCTTATAAAACAACCTGCCACAGTATCTTATGTGGAATTAGATGACTAAAACACAATTAAAAGCAAACCCAAACCAACAGATATAATGAACAATAATTGATGTTCCCTGTTTTAGCTTGTACTGGCTACATGTAGGGTACAAAACCTTACATTTATACATCTACACAATAATAAAAAGTATGACTACAACTTATATAGAAACTGGAAAACCAGCTCTGCACTGTCTGCATTAGGTGGTAGTCATGAAGACACAGAGCCAAGGCACGGTGCAGCTCTGAGTTAAGTATTTACAGAGATTTGGAGAGCTTGAAGCTTGCACTGCACTTCATGCCACAGCAGCAGCAGCAGCACAGCTGGAAACACCTGAACCAGCAAGCTCACAGCTGGAACATTTTGACACAAATTGCCAACAGGCTTCTGGCATTCTGTAGAATTGACATTCACATACAGCTTCAAGATTTGTATTCATTTTGCATGGTTTTGCTTGATTATGAAAAATAAGAGGTCTTGTGGCTCATTTTGAGGCAAGATAACTAAAACATTTAATACTCAAACTTCTTTTAAGAAGAAATATGACATAAAGGAGTTAAACAGTGGTTTATTAGACTGGAAAAGAAAAGCCAAAAAACCTAAGTGAGAAAAAAAACTGTAAATAATTCACATCTTGGTGTTCCTGTTCTGTTTTCCTTCTGTGTGCAACTTCTTAAAGTACCATACCCAGATATCAATGACATAACACAGGAATCTGGAATTGTGTGCACATGTAACCTGTAGATGTGGCAGAAGTGTGAATGTTCAAAAGGTGTGATAGTAGCTATTGGTGTTACTTTGATTAAATAAAACACACATTTCCAGACATCTGCCATGAGTATTTACAGTGCGAGAAAAAAAAAAAAAAGAAGGGAAAATAGACAGTATTTGAAGGACAGTCCCTAGACAAAAGAGAGTAACTTTGGGATTCAGTTTATTTTGCAGTTGTAGTGGAAATAAACATTTCTTGAAACATAGTTCTGTAGCAATTCTTCAATAGGTATTACTTCTTAATTTTATTAGGCAGAAAGATCAAGTGATTATCTTTCATGCTGTCTACCAAAGAAACAACAACAACAAAAAAACCTACCAAAAAACCCAACAAACAAACAAACAAACAAAAAAAAAAGCTGGACAGGAATCAAACTGAAAATGTACTGAATTTTGATGTTTTAACCCTATTAACTTCTTCATGCTTGATTGTCATATTTGTTTTAAAGTATCTGGTTTTCTATTTTTGTTCAGATTTTAAGATATTTCAAGTGAAAGACACCTGAGGTTAAAACTAAAATATAGTTTCTATATACAGAGGCAAAATTAATACTTTGAGGAGAAATGACTGTCTAATTATTACACAATACAATCCTGGTTCTCAGCCAGCCAGGGCCCTTTCTCACCAGTTGTTCCTGAGACACTACTTTCACATATATAGGATATTAAAAAGTGGACATCACATTTTATAACGTGTCACAAATGAATATATCTTGTCAGTGTCTGTGCATGTCCTTTCCCATAGCTGATTGGGAAGGAAATTGAACACTTTAAAAGAATTAAAGAATTAAAACACTCTGGAGGGAACAGGAGCCAAGGACAAGCAGGGAGTAGGTAGAGGTTAAAATATGAAAAAGAAGCAATTTAAACTGATTACACTCTCAAAGTCCCAACCTGCTTTCTTAGTAGCTGCGTGAGAATTGTTAGCTATTTTTAACACACTTCCTAGGGTAAGAAATTAAACAGGAATATTCAATAGTTCAAGCTTATTTTATATATGAGCAAAAGTAAGTTGAAACTGGATGATAGCTTAGGAACTGGCACTGAGAACTGAGTTTTTGGCAGCAAAGAGAAAAATATGAATCATTCACAGAACATAAAAGAAAAAGAAGAGCAAAGGTCACAAATACAATGGTGACATGCAAAATTTCAGATGGTCAAGAGAACATTTCAGCTGTTTGTCAGTGTTCTTTCATGGCATTTTATTTCACATTGGGAAGATTAGTTGCATGCCCTTTCACTAATTTTTTTTTAGAAAAATAAGATTCTGTAATAGACATATGTAAAAATAATTAATCCATTCACCAACAGTAACAAGACAGTCCAGGATATATATTATTCTTTTAATAAAGAATACTTCAGATAGCTAAAAATATTGCACATATCAAGTCACGGCTCTAAAGGCAGTGCTGAGAGAAGGACATGGTTTACTCTTGCCTATCATGGAACACAAGAGGGGCTGGGGGGCTGCAAAAGTCTGCCAGGGTGAGTCAAAAAGAAAACACATCATGTGTGAAGTGTAAAGGAGTAACAATATATTAGCACCTCTGGTTCCAGCTACATTGTTCAGCAGCTGAGTCTACCAAGCAAGAAACATGGCTTAGCTTCACAGAGTTCCAGTCAACTTTATCAGTGTATTAAGAGTATTTGCAGGGTTCCATGAGTAACAGAACTGCAAAGCAGTTGCAGAGAAGGCCACATTTCTTTGCTGGGTTTTACAGAACATGAAAGCAACTAAGAATTATCTGCTAATTTGTAGTATAGAAAATCAGAATCGATTTAACAGAAATAGAGTTTTTTGGTTTGATTTTGTTTTTAGTGGGTTTTTAAGGTTTGTGAAGAAGCCAGGAGGTTGCTGTGGGATAGTCATGTCTCTTGTGAACACTCAACCTAGCACTCCTAGTTATTTCAATAAGACCAGGGACCTCTCCATAAACTTCCATTTCTCTCTTTAGATCTATTGACTTGGCTAACAGTTTGATTTTTCAGTGCAACGTGTTGCAGTAATCACACTTGGCAATCACAAACGTGGATTAGCATAGCCAAGCGTAGGAAGACAGGGTGCAGTTTCCTGTCCAGCCTCAGGCAGAAGGGACATTTTGCACAGCTGGCATTGTACATGTTTGCAAAAGCAACATAAACATGCAAAAGGCCCCTCAGGCTTTATATTTTGACACATCCCAAAGTTCAGTCTAGTTGAAGTGCTATCATTTGCCAAATGAAACTGAACCTTATTGTGGAAAGATAAACACCACTACATGTTAAGAAACCCACAATGTTCAGTCTAGGAACAAACTAGAAGTTGTGTCAAAAGCTAGATCAATATCTCTTGCTACAACTCTATTTCCTAGAAGAGTGAAAAAAGTATGATGAGAAATGCTGAACTGCCTGCAGATTTCCTTGCTGATAATTGTTCCCTCTACTCTCTCATCTCTAAGTAATTTCAGCCTTATCAAATCAGAAAGCATCCCTCTTAAAACATCTTCTGTGCAGTGGATGTAGCTTTTCACAGCTATACAGTGATCCTGAATTTACTAGCAATATTTGACTGAGGGAAGAAGGAAATAACTGTAGTTCTTGTAAGTAAGACAGAGGGTGACTTACCCTCTTCCTGGATAAGAAAATTGGTTTTTTTAGCCTGCCATTCCTGCTTCCTGCCTCCGATCCATAATAAAACTCTTATTTTCAAAAACAAATTTTAAAATTTCCATCTCAAATTTGACTGCCATACAGCCAACTTTTCCATTATGAAAGAACATAGGTTTTTGCTATAGTTATTTTTATACAGCACAAAACATAATGTATGCACAAGTAACCACTCAATATTGGATGCTTTATAGAAAGACATAAAAGCAAAGGTTGATAAATGAAGTTTATCAGAACATATTCTACCAGAAAATTGGGATTTTCTGTAAGATATCCTCTAGGTTTTAACTGGAAAATACAGCAATGATTTAACTAACAGTAAATACAAAGTGGTGGCTTTATTGAAGGAAGTAAAGGTGAGGGAAAGGTAATTCAACAAAAGAGCAACTTCAGACTCTGGAGATACTTTTCCAGAGAACTGATGAAAAGAGGGAGGAAAAATTTTGAAATTGTCCCAGGAAAAATATAGGAGTATTTCCAGACCAATCCTTGACAAAATCCATCATGCAATTATGCAGGACTCCCGGTGCAGAGTGTTTGTCAGTAAAATGGCCTAGGTGCTGTGTTTGTAATAAAATTTATAAAACCCTACACTTAACCCTCTTTCTCAGCCCAGTTGTTCATATATGTTAATGTGCCATAAAGAACAGAAGCTTTTTATGCACTGGGAATTAATGCCAAAGAGAGTGTGTTTTCACTAACCCACACTCTGAAATGGACAGCACTTAGTGAATTACTCAGCTCTTTAGAAAGATCAGCTTTGTGTTTTACCGGCTGAGACATTTCACATGTGGCAGTTTCTGACTCCTTATCCAGTCCAAATCCTTATAAATAACACAGAAAGGAACACATTTTTTTTGGAGGAACATATACATTATTTTCCACTAATGTTTTTTCTAAGTGTTTGGGGTTTTTTTCAGGAAGTTTTAGTATTTTCTTCTGTTTGTTGCTCCATAGGCATTCCATCAGACAATGCTTATCAAGGATACGCACTACCAGACTATCCTCTTAAATCAGCATCACTACATCTACAAATCAGATAGCTCCGATAAAATAATCTACACTATTATCACTCTTTAATACTTTTTCAATTGCAGTTTTGCCTGCCATGTTCTGTTCTACAGCATAGCATTGTTGATATCTCATGCAAAGCACAGAACATGGGCAGATGGAACAACTCACATCAGCAGTAACATTGTCAGTCAGATGTGTAACCAACACTGCCACAAATATGGTATTGAAGTTTTCCATAATTGTTATCCTTGATTTTTCTAGGCTGCTTTAATTGGCCTTTACGGAGATGCTCTCCAACAAAAAACTTCTGTGATTTGCAGTGGGTTTAGGATCAGGCTAAATCAACCCTACGCAATAAATACTCTCTAATTCTGTATTTATTTCACATATGAGAACCAATAATAATAATTACTTATGGAAAAAGGAGCATCAAGGGTTTTTTTCCTTTTGTTGTTTGTTTTTTGAAGTAATGTAAAGTTTCATATGCAAGACACAGTGTGGACACAAGCACAAGGTCCCACGTCCTACCTTTTTCTGGCATGATAAAGAGAACAGAGATGTAAAAACAAAACAAAACAAAACAACAACAAAAAGAAAACCCTCACAGAATAACTGGGGTTGGAAGAAACCTCAGGAGGTGCACTTTCCACCACAAATCAAACTAACATTGAATTCACATTAGTATTTCAGGGTTTTCAAAACCTCCAGGGTCACAGACTCCATGGCTCCTCTGCACAACCTGTTCCAGTATCTGTCAATACCCACAAAAGAAAATAAAACACAAACTAACCTTATATGCAGTCAGATAGCCCCATTTCATTTACTAAGCACTGCCTCCAGTTCCCGCAGATGGACCTCAGTAAAAAACTCAAACTTTTCAAAGAAATGAAAATTAATTTTTAAAGAAAAGTTAGGTAATAAAATCTTGTTACCTTCTTGTGTGTTTTGATGAACAATTATTTAAGGCTACACTATATTTTGCTTTTATCCTTCAGTTCCAGCAACTCCCTAAAGGGGCATGTGACAGCTTCCTTCCCCTTTCTCTCCTGTGATCCGTCTTCCTTCCCAGTGATTACTTGCTTTATTTTCTAAATTTTCCACCCTATATCTAAGTTCTAACCATACTTGAAATTAAGCATTTGCTCTAGAAGAGCCTGACAGAAAACCTTTAAACTATGAATGGCGCCACTGCAGCTTTCACCGTTTCTGTTTTCATGAGGACCTTCTGAAAAGCATGTCCAGACCCTATGCTTCAACTTTCTGAGACAAGGGAACAGAGAATGCAGAGGGCCCATAAAACCACTGGTCTATCAGGGAGAGCTGATATGTGCAGTCTGTCATTGATATCATAACCTGAACCATGAACCACTCTTTTTTTTTTTTTTTTTTTCCCTCAATTGATGAAAAAATGATGTCTTGCATGCATTTCTGTGTAGAGATTTATAATTTACTGAAGTAGTAAGTCAGGAAACTGGATTGCTTCTAATGTCCTTTCAAAACAAGAAAGTGGAGAATCTCAATTACTGAGGCTCACTACTGCTCTCACTGCCACTTATACAAACTATTAAAAAATCCTAAATACTCTTCCCAAATATCAAAGAAAAAAAAGCCACAAAAACAAGCCATTTTATTATTATTCCATTTTATGTATGTTTTCTTCCATGTTAGTGCCATGATTTTCTTTGGTCTTCAAACTCATCTTGACTCCCATCTCCTTTTTCAAAAAGAATAGTGTGAAACCTATCTCAGCCTTGGTGTCTGAACTCCTTTTATTTTCCTAAATAGTGTTAAAGGGAAAAAAAGTAAAAGATGTTCGATAAGTATTTTCTTGGCTGCCTTTAATACATACACCTTTCCCTTTAACTTTCTTCTAATATTTTTAGTTCATTGTCTTCCATAGTACTCACTTTTTCTTTCTCTCAAAGGTGCCTGATCTTTCTGAATGTAATATAATTTTCCCTTTTACTGTACCCTCTACTGCTTACAAGCTTCTTTTTATGTCTCAGACCTTTTCTCTGTAAGTTCACCTTTCTTTCTGTTTTTTTAGAGCTACCCAATCAACAAATGTCCAAGCCTCTGTTATTATAAGAAAAAAAACTTTAAAAGCTTCATTATGTGTGTTTCAGTTATAATCTTATTTTCTCTGGAAAAGATAAATAAGTATTCCAGATAACTAGTCATAGACTAGACTAAATGTAGCACATCTTTAAATATGAATAAAGTGGTTTTTCACAAGTATAAAAGTATATGCAATATCAGACACACTCGTGTGGTTTTGCATCCATGTGGCAAACAACTGGAAAGGCTGAGGCCAGAATGAAGATAAACTCCAGTTTTCCTGAAATCATAAGCAAAGGCATGCATTAATCTTCATTTCATGGAGCCCCAGCACTACTTTATTGTCCTAGCCATTGCTAGAAATATGTGCATCGAGACAGCAGATTTTCTGTATGTTTCTGCCATCACTCTCTCTAACCAACATAGTCTCTGTATCCACTGCTGAACCAAGACACACAGCAAACTGAGGACTGTAGACTTTGTATTGAAAGAAATACAGCTCTACTGTTTATTGTAAGCACCACACATAACTTAACAGCTAGTTAAGGATTAATAAAAAAGAAAATAAATTAGAAACCTATTTCTTTGCAGTAAACTTTGGTTTTGACAGTGAGACTATGTATTTCACATTGTTTTTAAGTACTGGTTGTTACAGAGAATAACCCTAATTATTTTTACATATATTTTTAAATTTCTCTTTTATGCTTGCATGAAAAGCAAATATTTAAAGAACTTTGGAAGGATTTTATCCAGTGACTATTTTAAAGCAAAATACATAAAGCGTGCAGAAACAGAAAACTGAGGGTCTTGTGAATAGTGGTTGGAGTCCAAAGATCCACATTGTTCAAGTTCAACCAACTACCTGAAAATTTGCACTATGTCCCCCCATGCCTCCTGGTCTGGTTAGAAGAATTTTTTCATTCCTTCCTTCTCCTGTGGCCCAGCTTGTTGGGAGAAGCTGGAAAATGCTTGCAGCCAGTGCAGGTGGCAGCCTAACATCCAGGGCAAGCCCTGATGGAGGAGGATCCTCTGCCCTCAGGATAAAGAGAGAAGAGCCCATGGCACCTCTTTCCTGGTTGGATGCTGTAACCAGTAACTTACTGGAAAGCTCCAGCTGCTACCAGTAGGCCCTGAGGCAGGGGTTAGGTGCTGACACATGTGAGGATAGAGCCAGTCTGTGCAATTGGCAAGCTCAGAAATTACACCGGGATAGACATGGCTCTGTTCAGTGCTCCAGTCCAACCAAGGCAGGGAGGCACTTCTGGCTATGAGAGCCACACTGATTGCTCCCATCAGCAGACTGTGTCTCTGCTTCAGAGGCAGTTATCTGAGACAGTTCTGGGATTATTTTGCCACCAGCAGAATTTTTCAGATCACAGTAATGAACTCCAACATCCCCAGCTCACCTAGATCCTCTTGTAAGTCTTTCCTATTAAGAGACAAATAACCTCACAAGTCTAGTATTCTGATTCAAAATGGGCACAGCATAATTCTAAACTCTTAAAAAAATTATAAAATATTAAAGAAATAATGCACAGTAAAGAAAATTAACTCCCACAAAGAAACCTTCATTTTCCATCATGTCATGGTCTCATTTTTCCTAATGAATGTGCTACTCAAGATTTCAAGGGCACCTAAGCATGCTTTGAAATCAAGGGGAGTTATGTTTTGAATACACTGCCTTTTAATATATATAACTTGAATATAGAAATGATAACTGCTATTGGTAAGTCATTCAGCATTACCAATTTTTAACCCTAGCAGTATAAACTGGGGGAGGTGAAACAAAGCTGGTGGCAAATAACAACTTTTTCTTGATTATGCTAATGTTTGAGAGCACAGTTCCTCCCCAGAAACCTTAAAGCAAACAATTCTGAAACCCCATCTCTCAGTATACCCCTATGCTTTGTTATTATTGTTTACCTTTTCTTTCTCCAAGATTTATTCCACAAACATCAAATGTACAAACTGTACATTTAAAAGGATAAAGACAGCTGGAATATACATTATATCTAGTGAATGTATTTCTACAGCCATTTACTGGTCATACTCATGTTTAGCAGGTGTGGCCTGTAGCAACTACATTGTTATGTACAGTTGTGTTTACAAATAAAAGTTCATCCTGATTTCCCAGTCTAGCATACTACAGCAATGTGTCTGGATACCAACTTATACATGAAACCATCTACATTTGAGGGTCAAATCAAGTGCCATTTTCCACATCACCCATCTCACTTAATAACTCAACAAAACCACTCTCTGAAGGTCCATCTTAAAAGCCTGAAAAGCTCATATTGTCACCCAGGTTTTTACTGTGTCTCTCAAAACCTGACAGGCAGGTCTAGTCCTACATCACACTCCCTGCTGTGGGGTGTTTGTCTGGGTCCCTTCCCAAGCAGAGACAGACAGACACTCACACACACATACATGCACACATTCAGGGACTGTGGTGTCAGAGTTGAAGGGAACTCAGAAGCACAACTACAATAGTGAGGTGCTGGTCTTCTGAGCCTGGATCCTCTCCTCTGAAAGTGGCCAGCTGAAAATGTCTGGAGATTGCTATAAAAAACAGGTCTATGTATATCCACACAGCGGCCAGTCATGTGCCTTCTGACTCTGCATCCAGGACAGATTTTCTTCTAGTCACCAATTGAGTTACTCTTTACAAATTCACCAAATTGTTTTAGAAACCCATTTATGCTTTTAGGCCTCTCGAGATTGCACTGGGAAGGAATTCACAACATAATGGTACATTGTGTGTGAAAAAGTACTTAATTTATTTTTAAATCAAATAGTTCCATTGACTGACTTGAGTCCCTGTATTTTGAGAAACAGTGATTAAATTATTTCACACTCCCATTTTTCATGCCAGTCCTGATTTTATGGCTCTCTGTGATACTCTGCCCTTTTCCAAGCAGGAAGGTGTGAAGTTTTACCTTGTTCAGAACATATTCCCTGCTGCTGACTGACCTCATTGCAATTAATCTAGATGAGTTATGAAAAGAGCACTGTAAATGTGATTAAAACTAAACATGAATAATGTTCACACCCCAAATTTTGAATTCTAATCCCCTCCAACAGAGGCTCGAATGGCTAAAGTTGAGACTCAGACCTTGAACACTAACAAACAGCTGGGCTGTCTGCAAGACTTTCTGGCAATATTGCCAAGGTGGACAGAACCAGCTCCAATTCAAAAAGTGCTGATTATGTACACCTCAGCACAGCACTTTCAGACCAGAGCTACCTTAGGGTAAAGCAGAGTGCAGATTGCCAAAAAAGCTGGGTAGGCAGATTGCACAGTGCACAAAGGAGATTACGGCAGAAAGGCAATAGCATCCCTGATGTGAAGTGGGAAACAATGCATGTGGGAAAGCCTGTCCTCATGGATACACAGCCAGAGTGTTCCTTTGGAGAGACAAGGAGCTGAATTGCATGCAGCCTGCAAGGTCTGACTTCAAGGACACAGCTACAGAACTAGGACCCATAGAAAAAAAAAACAACAAACAAACAAACAAACAAAAAAAACCCAAAAAAAAAATTGCTTGAAAAAAAATCAAACCTGCCAGACATTTTAATAAAGGCAGTATTTTTTTTCCTAAATTCATTTTAATAAAGGCAGTGTTTTTTTTCCTAAATTAAAATTCTAGAAAAAAATCTGGGTTTCATTTGTCTTTTTCCTGTAGTTTGTCCCAAGAAATAACAATAATTCACTGTTTTCATGAGAAAAAAAAATTGCTTTTATAACCCAAAGATAATAAGTTAAAGAATTTTAAACTTTTGACAGATGTTAATAGGAAACAATAAAATTATATCATTATATAATTATTACTAAGTATCTCTATATTTTAAGGAAGATTTATTCCAAATACATTATCCATAAAAAATTGTGAGGGAAAGATATTTATTTTTTGAAAGTCCAAACCATGATCCTTAGTTAACGTGGTTTTGACTTCAGCTGCTCCTTTTACAATTTTTACAAAGAAAACCCAACAAAAACAAAAAGTGAACCTATAGGGACCTCAGCAAATATCTAGTTTTGACTAAGTAAATAAGTACATTGAAGCTAAGGGAATCACCTGCGTGCAAGATTTAGCTACTTATGGAAGTAGTGCCAAAGCTGATTTGTCAACACCTGGAAGAATGAGAGAGCATAAGCAACAGGACTACAGACCAGATGTTCACCAGGGAAATATGCAACTGAAATGTTGTTTTAAAGGAAGGAAAATTTAGACTATATTTTCCACCACCAAAAAAAGGGGAAAAAAGTACTGTAGTAGAAGTACTGACAATGCATCAGGATTTCCTGACTGTGGAAAAGTGAGAACATTCAACTGATGCCCAGAGAATGCCTTGGGACTTCACAGTTTGGTGTCAATAATCACTCTAAAAGCAACAGGACAGAACATCTAATGATCTTGTAGTAATTGATATGGCAACAAGGAATATAATCACTAAAATATTTAAGTTGTCCCAGCAAAATACTTGTTCGCAGTTCAAAATGGAATAGTTCAAGATATTGTAGTTGACTAAAACTACCAACTAATAGCATCTAATATTAACCCTCAATCTGGAAAATATTGGGTTTTCTGCAAATTTTGTTGAAAATGCCAGCTTTTGACAGTGCTGTCTTTTTGTGGAAACAAGCACAAGACTGAAGAAAATATCAGATGGTGATTTAGATGACTACTCACTTGCAATTGGAATGGAATTTATTACTATTATTTTGGGTTATTTTTAAAGACTAGGCTTACCTATTCTGCAGCTGGAGGCAAAACTCTCACCCTTGATTGAACACCTTACTTGAATCCCCATCCTACACCAATACCAAATTCCCCAAATTATCTATAAAAGGAGTCAATAGAGTTCCAGACAGGAATCTCCTTTCTAAAGAAATTTTCATAGAATTTTTGGTCTGTCTCTTCCAACTTCATGCTCTTTCCCAAGGAGCAAGCACAAAAACTACTGGTGAGCCATTTTATTCCTCATTGCATTCCGTGAAGGTGGGCCTCAATGTTCATCAGGCCAGCATTAATAGAACTTGACAACATGCAAAATTTTGCATTCATATTTTGTGTTTCATAGAACAGATCTTTGGGTGGTTGTTTTATGCTCGTCACCTAGTTTTGACATCAACACTCCATTTGAAAATGTCAAGCATAGCTGTCTTAACTCAGATAGCTGGGAAGTAAAGGTGGTATTCGTCAGCCTTTAAAAAAATAAAGGAACTGCAACATGTACTAAAAAAACCCCACACAAGCCAAACAAAACCAAAATATAATAAAATATGCAAGAACCAACTATCTACAGGAGTGAAATAACACTCTTTCTGCAGATGTGCTGTCTAATGCTGGGATCTATGAGAAAATCCCAAGGATAACATAGAGATGGAAAGGCAGAAATATCATAAGTTCATTAGCCCACCATGAAGCTAAACCATCCCCAGTGCACACCTTCTTGTGGCCCACAAGCCACTCCCTTCTCTGTTATCTAACCTGGTACTGCTGGTACTGTTGTAACTTTTTGTCTGAGCAAAGTCAAGTTATAAATCTCTTAAGTCTGATGCCGCACTCTGGCCTGTTATTTTTCTGATAACAGGAAAAGGTTGCTCTAAATTCTTCTATCCAGGGATGAATAAAGACCACGTTCATGACACAGGTGATTTAGAATATTAGACCTGTAAAATACCAAGGGGCATCACCAAGGGGTGGTGTCTTGAGGGCTCTAGGGACTACAAGCTTTCTACTCTTTCTAGGTTGCCTTTGTTCTGAAATCGCATTATATTCAGCATTGTAGAAAATTAGGAGAATAAATGTATTAATTGGAATACCTTTAGATATAGCCCTAGCATCAGAAGGTTTGCCTTCATGCTGACTTGTCCAGTTTGAAGGAGTCGGGTCCATTTTCTTACTGCCAGCAGAAAGACTGAGAGCCTTTCCTCCAAGGAGAAGGAGTCGAGGAACAATACATTAATTTCCTCTTCCAAGATGAGTGGCACACAACAAACCCCAACATAAGAGAGCTATAAAGTGTTTGGCAAGGAAGTAGTACCTCAAAAGTGTAGAATTCAAAGCAAAAATATCAAGGAAGAAGGGAACTGACTTCCAGAAGGCGTAAGAAAGGGCTTGTAACTCAGTGCAGTGTCTTTGATGCAATGGCACTTGGAAGAAATTATACAGGATGCAACATTTTTCAGAGTTATGATTTGAAGAGCCTGACCTGTCAGCATTTTGAGGCAAAATTTAATTTCTTTTTCCTAGTGATTGAGCTATTAATGATTCTAGCTCAGAATATCTCTAAGTCTTTTGACCTGGGCACACTTTAAGAATAAAAAGTCTTCATCCAGGCACCAGTTCAGAGGCTGGTGATAGATGACTCCTCTGCAGACAGAGCGCACAGTTTTTAAGTATGTTATGATGCTTCACCTAGACAGTGGGTATATCATCCAATTTTGAAAGCTGCCCTCTCTCTGCTTAAGAGCATTTATCTTCTACTCCTCAAACAGGCTGAGTGAGAAAAAGAAATAAACATTCAGTTGGGAAAGACCTCTAAGATGTCAGAAAGAGTATAGGCATATTTGTGTATTTTTTCATTAATTTAAGCTCTTTTATATACTATGCAGCCTAATGCTTATTTTTGAGCTTGGTTTACAGGTGAAGACTAAAGTAAAATATTCTTCTTTGATTTGCCAAACCAAACTTTCTTTCAAAAATAATTCTGATATAAAATAAGTTTATAACATTATTTAAATATAATTACTTATAATGTTTTTCATAGAAGATAGGCAGGGGAGTCATTAGTTGGTTAGAGGGATCAAAAGCTGTCAATTTTTCCAAAGTTTATTTCTAGGTATTCAAACCTGACTTATAATACTCCTAAGTAGAAATTTCTAAATACTTTGGGAAAAAATATCCTTCCAGCAAACTTGTCAGAGGTTTTCAAAAAATTTTATGTGATTCCATTATAACGTTTTCCCTTTCATATTTTGTTGTTAGTTGCAAAGGCAAGTCATTGTACATAGTGCTCCCTCCATGGGCTATGAAAGGAGAACATACTCATTGAGTTCATTGCTGACATAAAGTTATGATAGTTGCCACTCTTACTTCAGAATGGTTCCCTACTTCAGCTGTGCTTCTGCTAATAAGTTACTGATATAAAGACAGACACCTGTCAGAACTTGCTTCCTGAGACAGTGTTAAAGCCATTTCTTCTCTTCTGACTCTGTGCTGAGAAACTTCAGAGTTTAAAGGCACAGGGACAGAACAACTGAACATCCTAGAATTATATTTTCAAATATATTTGTCAGCAAGAGTAAATGAAGGCACTGGGGTAATTGTTGTTCTCTGCTCTTAATGCCAATCTTAAAACTCATCATGAATTAAATGAACAAGTTTCGAATAACAGGCTCTAATTTAAACTTTTATTTGCTTGGAACTCAAATCTCTCAGTACTCCAGCTTTCTTCTCTGTAGAATCTATCTGGTAGTATATGCCTGGCTCCCATGGTGGGGGAAGAAGGTCTGATTTGAAATTTAACTTTCAACAAGCTGCAAACCATTTACTAAAATTCTCAATTTTCTTGAAGGAATTCTCTATGAAGAGCAAACTAATTCTGTGTACAGGAGATCTGCATAAACACTTGGACATGGAATAAACTTAAATGGAGCCCAGCTACCTACCCTACAATCAGTTTCTGTCACAGAGTATTGTAATTATTTTCTTTTTGCAACCCCTTCTTTCCCCACTCTTTGCAAGCTAAGTTATCTTGAGGAATTGAGCAGATATAATCCAGGTTCTTTTGTTACTTGATTTCGTAGAAACCATTAGGTGATTTGTGCTGTGCAGAGACCAAGTAAAGGAAGGAAGCAAATAAACAAAAAGGATGGTTGTGTGACAGCTTTTGTGTTTGCAAAACATACCCTGTCACAGCTGAAGTTACTGAAGAGAGACTGGAAAGATAACTTCAGTCACAAAATCTTTTTCTAGCAACAATTTTTTTTTAATTAACAGTAAGCAATGGAATACTCTGCACCCAATAAATTGTAACACAGAATTAATTCTGTGTCTGGTTTAGCTAAAAAGTCTAGAAGCAAAGTCTTCTGACCAACTGAGAGAGAAACATCCAAACAAAGAAAAAAAAAATCAAACCAAACTAACTCTGCCCTTTGAAATCTTCTATGTGGAAATGAAGAGATTTTTTTTTCTCTCTGACTGGAAATGGAGTCATCATAAATCATAAATGGAGTATTTTTCCCACTGTTCTGAACAACAAGACATTGTAAGCTTCAAATCTATGTTTTTAATGAATTTACACTAAGATGGAAGTAAATCTGAAGGGATTCTTTTGTTACAACTGTTGCAGAAAATGTGGTAGGATTCTCAGAGGAGAACATTCACTATGAAAATTCACAAGAATTATACAGAAATTTCCAAGTGAGCGAATGAATATCCAGTCAGTTCCTGACCAGAATAAGGGGTTTATTTTCCTTCTTCATATGAAAGAGAAAAAAACTGCTCACTGGAGCTAAAGATTTGGGGAACACAGGGAAGGAAAATTACCCAAGTAAAATATCATAAGATGTCTTTAGAGGATAACAATCAAAATGATCTTAATTCTTACCATATATGCTTCATATAAATAAAATAGCTACTTTAATACACAAGTGTTTCCCTGCATCAAAGGTTTTCCCTGACTTGTGTTTTGCTGTTACTGTGGAATCATTATCAAGCTCTTTCTCTGTGTAAGTATTCTGTGCAACTGGATTGGCTATAACTATTCAGTCTCCTCAGTCATTCACATTGTCATGAAGGAACCACGGTTTCAGAAAGGAAAGAGGCAAAATAACACAGGTTCTCCAGGAGACCTTGGGGTCTAGCAGCTGGAAATAAGTAGGAGATCAGAAGACACCTAAAATTTCCAAAAACCCCTACATCTAGGGTTATGATAGGATCCCCAGACAGCGGTCGCTGGAAAAACATTACATGTACAGTCTTCAAGAACCATGATAAAACACAGGATGATCTTGAAAGAACCCCTTACTCCTGTTCCCTAAAATCTGGTATTAGTCTAATCAATAAGATCAATGTAGTCTTAGTAAAGAGTGCTTGTGAGACATGACACTTCTTTGGCATTATCTGATCATTGGTCCCCCCAAAGCAGTGATGGACACATTACCCTTGAATTTACTGAAATGTACTTCATGCACCATTTTTTGCTTTTTCCCTTGCCATCCTGATGCATTTCACCTTCAATTTCAGTGCCTGACTCAAATCAGCTCTGTTATTAAGGCAGGTGGGAGCCAGTGAAGTGCACAGGCCTGACTACAGCAATTTGCACATTGATCTAATATACTTCCCAAAGCTCCTCGGAGGCTACAAAATATCCTGCCTCCTGGCCAATACATAAACTCTGTTTATCAAAGTTTCCCCCATCATACCCTCAAGGCTCTCTGTGATGGACAGAGAAGTTCAGAAAAAAGCTGCACTTACAGTACAGTAGAACTAAAAATTAGTGCCTTGATCAGCAGAAGCAGAAGCTAAAGAACTCTGTCCACATCCAGAAGGTTTTGTGAGAAACCTGACATGAAAGGACACACATTTATGTGTGCATAATCCTTGTATTTAAGCAAGTAGTTAGTTTACTTGCATCTAACATTCTCTTGCTGCTCAAAATACTTTTGAGTTTGCCAGCTGTTGCAGAAGGATCTCATGATGATGAGCAACTGGGCAATAGAAGAGCAGCTGAAATTCAGGGTCAATAACTACATGTAATAGGCAATCCTGCCTGCACACACAGTAACAAATGAGCTTTCTATTCTCAAGGAGGAGGTCTGATATTCCACGCAGATAGCTCTGTGAAAACTAATGGCAAAATGCTCACTGGTGACCAGAAGGACAACAGAACATCAGGAAATAAGTAGAGCCCAAAAGAGAGGCCCCTATGCCATAGTATATATCAGTAATGTGCTCAAATCAAGAATTATCTGCTCCTCTGCATTCAACAAATAGATTATCACCACCAAAAAGAAAAAAAAATTAAAATGGTAACAGCACCTCAGTGTAAAAATAAAAACAAAAGCACAAAAGCAAAACAAAGGAACACAGATGCGGTGGAGAGGAGAAGACATGATAAAAGAGATATAACAGAAATCTGTAAAATGAAGAGCAGCATTCAGTGGACGAATATTCAACCACTAGCTACTCTATAGTGGAGTAACTATTCACTAATAGTAATTTAAGTGCTGTGCCATCTGATGAAAAATGTCAGTCAATGAGCTCCAACCAAATGCGCCAAGTATTCTTTCCACAGAACACAACCAAGTAGCCAGGTTGGATTAGGACTTTATAGAATATTTTAAATTATTTCAAAAAACAAGAGCTAGGCAAACCAATAGAAGAAAATATATTCTTGAACAGTGAAACAAAGTGATATGAACACTGGCTCAAGAAATACAGCTGTTTGAGGGAAACTGTAAAGTGAAGTTACTGTGAAGGAGCAGTCAAATCTACTGCAAACAACTTAGCTTTGTAAATTTGCAGGAATCCAACAGGATTATATTTAGAAGCACATGATACTCTAAACTTGAAACCGAAGTTCAGAACTGGTCTTATAATTAAAATTACATTACTTTTTCTCCACTGATGAAATAAACAGAAGGGGATTTGAAAAATCTCATCAGGACAACAATTCCCATGGAGTGAAGATGCAATTTGAAGGGGCATCAGGAAGAAATTCTGAAGTATTATAAAACTTTTTAACTATATACTTCATAGAAATTTTGCATGGGACACAGTTTCAATAGAAATTAATTCACAGCACACTAGAGAGGGCATTATTTTGAAAAAAATCAAGAAAACTTCATCCTTCCCTTTTAAAATCTGTTGCTTATTTACTACAAAACTCTCTTTTATCCTTCATGCTTTAATTATCTCACTTACAAAACAGAGATAAAATATTTTACAAAAAGTAGAGACCTTATTGAGACCTATGAATTAAATACTTCTTTACTGATCATCAGCCTATAAAATGAACCTGACAGAGTAGCCTTATTTTGAGACAATGATGGACTAATTTGAGTAAGCTGGCAGAAGATAAAACAATTATTAGAACAGTTCTAAAAGGTGGCTTTTACAGAAATCTCTCTGTGTTTTCCTGATGACACTCTTTGCAAGATTTCTAGAAGATTATTCTCTGAGCTTTTAATGACATTTAGCTCAGTACACATGTTCTTTTTTTTTTCTGAAAAATGGGAAGATGATAGAGGAAGGAGACTGGTCTCTGCTGACAGTCTGGTTATATTTGCATCTCATTTCCTTCTGATGTCTTATTGCCCATGTTTTCTTAGGATGATGGCAACTTGCTTGAAGTACTTTTCCAGTATTAGGTACTTTAATGCTGCATAAGCAATGTCTTGTTTATTCAAGTAAGGCCTTGAGAATATGTGCCAAGATTTAACTTCCTAATAATAATAGGGTTTTGTCCCTCACCAAGCAACTAGCCAATTCAAGGAAAATTTTATTAGCTACTAAATGCAATATTTTAGGTCCATTTGTATGCAACAATATAGTTTTGATAGTTTTTTCTCCTGGTTTAGAAAAGAATAATTTGCCTTTCTGTCAACCGAGATCTTATTAATGCTTGATAGTTCTAATTTTGGTTGAATAATGTGACACTGCTGGTGGAGAGCAGGGTCGCCTTATTGACATTGGGTTGATATTTCTGCTGATTTTAGCTGGTAAAAAAAGAATAAAGTTTCTTCTTAACAGCTAATATGGGGCTATGTTTGGGATTTGTGCTGGAAACTGGTCTGACAATTCAGGAATGTTTTAGCTATTGCTGAGCAGTTTTTACACAGAGACAAGGCTTTTTATGCTCCTCTCCTCAGCCCACCAGTGAGGAGGCTGGGGTGTACAAGGAGTTAAAAGGGGATACAGGCAGGACAGCTGACCCCACCTGATCCAAGGGACATTACATGCTATATGGCATCTTGTTCAGTATATAAAGCTGGAGGAAGAAGGAGGTAAGTATAGCAATAAATTTTCTTCCTAAGTCACTGTTACAGGTAATGGAGCCCTGCTTTCCTGGGAAAGCCTGAACAGCTGCCTGCCCATGGGAAAATGTGAATGAGTTCCTTATCTTGGTTTGCTTGCATGCTTACCTGCAAGCAGGTAACCTCAGGTAATTTACCTGAAGTTAAACTGCTTTTACCTTAACCCAAGGGTTTTCTCACTTTTTCCCTTCCAACTCTCTTCCCACCCCCTCCCCATCCCTCTGGGAGTGGACTTGTGGAGTGACGGAGCAGCTCTGTAGGGCTTAGTTGACGTCTGGGTTTAAACCCCAACAACATAACACCAAATCCCTCTAGATTTTCCTTGTTGCCTATTCCCATGCACATAAATTAGAGTTAATACTGACTTTATATATTCCCGGATAGAATAACAGAGTGTTCTAAAAGATAACTCATTCTTTTCCCATACTCTAACAAACGTAACCAGCTAGGTCATGCAACCTTACTTTGTTGGGACCTGTTGGGGGCTGTTTTCAGTTGTGTATTTGATTCTGAATCACATATTTACCCACAGATCCCATGTGATGTGTGTACTTTTAGCCTGCAGGACACAGGGAGAATCACATTACAGTGAAACAAGCATGTTACAAAATCCAGATTACAGTCACATACCACCTGGAGGTTCATTGCTCAAACCTTCATAAAAATATAAAACCAGGAAGAGATATGCACTTTGAAAAAATGCAGCATACCCAGGATTGCTGTATGTATCCTTAAATATAGGGATAGAACAAACCATATCAAAGTCCTGATATACACACCTATCAAGATGACTACTTTTTAGATATAGAAATATACCGGTATGAAATAGTCAGCTTGCCATTGTTCAAATATTATTAAAACGAGTGTGTTTATCTTTCCTAAGCTGTCTCTTGTTCCATTTGTCTCACAAGTAGAAAACATAAAGTGCTACTATGCTGTGTCAGGACAATACCTGCGGGGTAGAGAATTTATGTTTCTATGTATATGGTGGAGAATGTAGCATGCTTTCATTGGCAAATGGAAATACAGAGTCAATTTTAACAGTAAATCCAAATTAGTGACAGATCTCAGCAATTGCATACGTGGAATAAACACTCCAGATTGCCCTCAAACAGAAACAAATTTACCTTACATGGAATGAGAGGTTGAATGCCAAAGACCAAATTAAAGCTTCACTCTGGTTGTTGCTCTATGAGAGGCTCTGGTGAGAGTTCAGCTCCCCATGGCAAGGGCTCCTCTGAAGGAGTGGTGTCATGAAGAGCACTAAGGAGGAGGAAAAAGTGAAAGGAAGGGAGCTAATTCTAAAGCAAAATAATACCCATCATCCCCTGATATCCATACTGACAGTGCATAGGCTCAGTTGCCTGAATCTAAGCTAGACCTCCAAATCAAAATTTATTTACCTTAAGATTTCCTTGATATTGAAAATGTAGCATTAGTTTTAAGAAAAATATTGCTTGCTATGTCCACCTCAGTTTTGGATGTGGAGTTGTTTTCAATAATGGTGCAAACACAGAATGTTGCACGTCAGCTTGGTATGACTTTATGAAGCTAACTCAAATATAAAGACAATGAAAGGCCAACACTGAATTTCTAATCTGTTTTTCCAATCTTTTTTAGATTCTAAGTGTATGCATCATCACACATATGCTCTCCCAGGCCAAATGATATGAAGTAAAAGCACATTTCAAGAAAGAGATTATGAAAACTTAAAGCAAGCTTAAGAGGTCTGCTTTTAGAGCATTAACTTTTCATTTTTTGAGGCCCTCATTTTAAACTTTTTTGTCTAAATTTGTTTAGACTTTTTTTAACACCAGCTGGACATAGTTAGCTTTTATTATTACTCTATGAAATTTTAGGCTATTTACATATAATTTTCAGTTATATTCATTAAAGTTTTTGAGGATGATCTTTTAAAACTTGAGAAGCATGACCAAACTTCATATTATTCCAAAAGCATAAGTTAAGTTTTAATTAGAAAAAAATAATTAATTAAAGATTTTAACCATAATTGCATAGAATACTTTTTTTTTCCTCTCCTAATTGTCCTACAGATTATTGTTACAAATGTGCTGTTCAGAAAAAAGAGCATAAAAACCGGAAGTAGAAATAGCTGACCTTGGAATGAGCACAGCCTACGAATATCCAAGTTTGGGCAAGAACAAACAGGTGGTACATGGTAAATAACAATGCAGGTGACAAACGCATTAAAAAGTCAATGCATTTAAATACCATGAAAATGTTAAAACATTTAGCAAGAGCAGTTAAGTTGTGTGCTGATTTTGGCTGGGGTAGAGTTAATAGTCTTCACAGAAGCTGTTCCAGGGCTGTGTTTTTGTTTTGTGCTGAATACAGGGTCAAAAATAGGGAACTCTTTTTGTTATTTCTGAGCAGGGCTTGCTGAGAGCCAAGGCCTTTTCTGCTTCTCACACTGCCACCATGGTGAGGAAGCTGGGGATGCTTGGGAGGTCGAAAGGGGACACAGGCAGGACAGGTGACCCAAACTGACCAAAGGGATATTCCAGATCATTTGACATCATGCTTAATATATAAAGGTGACATCAAAGAAAAAAAAAATTAAAAGTTTAGAGGCAAATGTGCATTAGCCAACACAAATCTACAGTAGCCCCATCAGGGGAAGTTGCCATATGGTTCAAAAGGGACAATGAGAAGGTTTGTTGAAAAGTTTCCTCTTCCTATAAATTGGGAGAAAACTTCCATCTACAAATCAGGTGGTTTTGGGCTTAATTGAGAAGGTGCATGCACTACCTGGAAGAAGCACCTGTACTGCAATAAAAACCCACAAAGAAGTCCTTGCTGCCACATTGATTAAATCTCACTAGCTCAGATACCAGCAGGAGAGGCGTAGTTACCAGTGGTATAAGGACTGCAGTAACTGCAGTGATGGACCTAAAAGAGAAGTGAGCACTTGCTGATGGCTGGACAGCAGAGACCCATTTTGGCCATGACAAGAAGGTTTCTGTCAGCCATGGCACTGACAGCAGTGAGATGCCTGTGGGCATCCTCTAACCAACTGCAGGCATATTAGCATGAGCAATTTGAAAAAGAGGTGGGTGATAACCTAGTTTAGTTCTCTTGAAGCAAGCGGTTGTCAGAAAAGGGAAGGAAAACCAGTGTCAGATAGTAAAAACTGTACATTTTTCTACAAACAAATGACACATTCCTTCTCCCCAGACAAGCCAAAGAAACTGACAGAGGCCAGCACAGCCACTGAGTCCCACTTCCAGTCCCATAAAGCCAGCATGCTGTATAACCCCACCAAATTAGGAGGGGTGAAAATATTCCTTTGTATTCTTCGAGATCTCACTGACAAAAGAAAAAAGCAAACACAAACCAAAACAAACCATGACTGAATTAATCTTTCAAGATTTATTTCAAGTAATGGCTCATGGGCATGCCTGATGTGGCAGGCGAGGCTCAGTGTACTTATCCTCTTGTTTGCCCATTCTGAAACCAGAGGTGAGATGCCACTGAAAAGGATATAGTGAACCCCAGAATAAAATGTTTCATATTTTTCTCCTTTTTTCAGTTCAAAATCCTGCACAACTTTATCATGCTTTCCTTGCCATCACTTGAAAACCAGTCCGGTTATCTAAATAACAGCTATTACTTCTCCTAAGTCTCATATGTCTACTCTGATAGGCTGGAAAAGAGACACCTAAAGAAAGCCACTGTAGGTTTTCACAGATGAAGCTTAACGGAGAGCACGAAAAACAAAGCGGTGGGGGCTTGTGGTTTGGGGATTTTTTGTTTCCTCACACAGAGCAAAAGAATGAGACATTTTTAACACACATCTCTAAGGCTAAGACAGGAGAAATAACTGAGCATCCAGGCAAGCATGAGTCATCGACCATATGTGTCAATGGGTTTAGCCATCAAAAGATACTAAGCTCAGGGGAGCGATCAATAGCCTTGAGGGCAGTATCACACCTCAGGACTGGATACAAGGCTGACATTAGCCTTAAAAAGCTCAGCAGCCATTTATCAATGGGAAAGCAAAAATCCTGCAGCCAAGAGAGGAAAACCCTCACCCTGGGCATCCTCTGGCTAAGAAAGTGTTCTACAGAAAAGTTCACAAGTTGAAGCTGTTATCAATATGCCCTAGCGCTAAAGAGGACCAAATATGGACAAGGCTGCATTAGCAAACAAATGGCAAGAGAAGTGATTCCTGCCTTCTAGTCAGCACCCTTTGAGACTGCACCAGGAGTCCCAGGTGCAGTTTTGGCATCCCCAGGAAGAGAAAGCCATTGATATATTGAAGCCAGGTTGTTAGGTGGTCACTAAGATGAGCGGGGCAGCTGGAATACGTGGCATCTGAGAAGAGCCAGAAGCAAGTCATCAAGCATTAAGAAACTAACAGGGAAGCTAGTTACACACTGGCACAGTTGCCCAGAGATACTGTGAAATATCCATCCCTAGAAATACTGAAACCTCAGCTAGACAAAGCTATTAAAAGCAACCTTACCTTAGTTTTTTCTTCTTTGCTTGAGGATTGGACCCTCAAATAGGATCTTCATAGGTCCTTTGCAACCAACATCAGTATGCGATAACAGCAATTTATTAATACTCTTCTTTCAAATTCTATAGAATACACCCTTCTTTTCAAATAAATGCCTTTTCTATTTCTGTTTACATTCTTTGCTTAAAATAACTGCAAAACCCAACCAACCACCACCATCAACAAAACACTAAAAAAAAACAAAATCCCATAAAATTTCCCCCATATTTTCATTTTTTCTTTTGCTTCTTACATGAAGTATCAAAGCACCTTCGTGTATCAGAGAAGTTCTTCGCAATCCTCTAGGTAGCACACCCTGGCATGCCAACTAACAGCACATCTCTCACATCTAAGGAATCCATTAGCATCTAACTAGCTCAATAGGATTACATTTCTTAAGAGCAAAGACTACACTGTAAAGGTGACTTAGCTTGTTAGAAGCTTTTCTTCTACAGGTTGGAAGCTATTTTAAGAAGGATAGGCAATTGTTTCTTAAGTAACTTCATTGATGATTATGAGAATTATGGTTGATGTATGTTGTTTTCCTTGCTAGCTGAGAAAATAATTCTTCAACAAACTGAAAATGGGATTTCTGTTTCAAAACTTCATCTTTCTTTCATCCTTATTTACTGTGCATTTTTTAACATGGAACAAGATGTTTAATTAGCCCAGCACACAATCAACACAAATATTTCCATGTACAACAATGTCTGCAATGCCATAATAGAGGAAGTTGAATGGTATTCTCTATTACAAACTACTCTCATTTGTATCATTACTTTCATCTGCCTGGGAGAAATGTTTGTTTTTCTACTAGTAATTTTGTGGTTTTAGAATCTCTTCTGGTTTGCTTTGGATTTCTCTCTTTATCATGCATTTAAAGTTTTTCTGGGCTATCACTTAAATTAATATATTGAGAGGAAGATTTATTTCCTGCAAAATTATGATGATAATTAGATATGAGAAAAAATATAAGATAGATAGTTCCAACTGCTATTAGAGTTGTATTTTCTGTAATATATTTTAGTTGTGGTTTTTATTTCTATTTCATTCAGTAATTAAAGAACTGAGATACAAATTTCATGAAAGTTGCAAATGCATTAGGTGGTCAGAGAAAAACTAAAACATACAGCATAACAAGTAGACAGGAGAGCAATTAAGAACATCAAAAGCAGTGTTCCTGGACTCAGAGTTGTACCTAAAAATATGTATGCATTGCATAATGTTTGCAGATTTCATTTTTCTATTATGCCCTGCCTATATAGCACTGTTCACACACTTTATTGCAACACACATAAGGTTCATATGTACTTAAGGCACATGCAGTAAAATATTTCAGGGTTATTCAACTAGCTTTAACTACACTAAATCTATTCCAGCCCAGCAAAGCAGTTTAACTGACAATTACAAATTAATTTATTTATATCATGTTTCTTGGGTCAACAGAGAAATTGACACTAATCACCAACTTACTGCTCCAGCTATTTCACTAACAATAGTCATAAGATGGCAATACTTTTAAAAGAACAAAATCCTGATGTAAACAAATTGTCCATCAATATTTAATTAAAAGATAATTAGGGACAGGAAATACAGTTCTGGTGCCATTTAAGGTTGCATAGTACCATTTAAATGCTATGTTGTGTGTCACATCTCCTTATTGACAAGAAATTTACATGACACCAGAGAAGAGAGCTACTGAGGTCACACCAAGCATTTTAACATTCATTCCTCATTTTGTGCATGTTGAGGAAAGAATCATTTTTACCCTTTGCATTTCTGCACAGATAAACTATCAACACAAGGGTCTCACCAAAAGCCTGAAAAAGTCTTTGAAAAATCTTTCCCTTAATGCCCATAGCTTTTAATCATGTTATGTATTATTGCTCCAAAAAAAAATTTTTTTTTACATTTCTTCTCAACTCACATATACTTTTTGTGTATTTTGCAAGCAATTTATAAGTTTGTTTATTTCACTTAAAAACCACACAAAAAATTGGCAAGAAAATGGAGAAAATCAACTGCAAAGCCCTTTGGTTTTAATTTATAAGGCTTCTTAATGTCAAAAAGCATCTAAAATCAATAGATTTAATAGAGAAATTAACTCAATCAGTTTTATATATTACTTAGATCAGTTATTTATGGAGTTTTAATGGGAAAACTCACAGGTTTGGGACCCAAATTAATCACAGAGCAAAAATGTGTCTGTTTTCATACCTTTCAGGCTTTATACCTCTAAATTAAGATATCTGTGCCAATATCAGTTTTCCCAAGGTTCCTCTCACAATCAAACAAAAAAGTTACAAGTGTAAGGTAGGGCTTTGTTTAAATTCTTTCTATATAACCACAAAACCTGAACCAGGCTACAAAAACATGAAGCAATACTAATATTATTTTGCTATTCAAAATAGTCATCAAGCACAAGTGTAGTGACAAAATATATTGTAAATCAGTTACCAAAAGAGTGGCTAGGATGAAAAAGTTCTTTGTTTATAAATTGTTTCAAACAGTACCTAGATTATAACCTAACACCCCCCCCCCCTTTGTTGTTGTTGTTGTTGGGGTTTTTTTGTTTGTTTTTACAGAAAAGCAAAAACTTCAAGTCACTCCTGCATTACAAGAATTCACCTCAAAAGTGACTATGGTCACATTCAAGTTAACTCTGCATAAGCCAGCTCAGTTCCAAAAGGAGTGGGAAAATGGACCATAAAGTCAAGGATGGAAAGCTGGATGTTGATCCTGGCAGTGCAGGACTGCAAGGGGTGACTCACCAGAAAACACCAAAAACCAGCTTGGAGCCAGAGACACAGCACTCACCTGTGGGATTCAGTGACTGAACTGATGCAATGGGTGCAACAACAAGCACTAGCCTGCACAGAAGTTATACACACCTCAGTTCAACTAGGTCCAAACTGTAAATCTAAATTATTTCCTTGACAAACCCTTGACAAACAAGGAACTGTTTCGTTTCACCCAGAGTGATCCATAAATGAAATCAGGCTCAGCTCTAAGGGCACTGTATCCACCAAGCTGGCACCACTGCCTATGACCAGAAGACTCCAAATGAGAAATGGGACTGCTGTTTCCTAGTCTCCACTAAGCACAGATTTCAGAGTGCCTTCATGTACCTTATAACCTGTACCTTGGGCTCCTTACTTCTTCTGAGCTCCAAAATATACTCCAAGCTCTTCAACAGATGCACTTAAAGCACGAATTTTAGCTTATTTAACCAAGGGAAATTGCTGAAACCACCAACTGCTGTACTCTAATATAACTGCAGATCACCTCAGGCAGTCCTTCCATACCCTGGGTGATTAAGCTAATCACTGAGTAAAAGGAGGATAGAGGAATACAATCTTTCATTTCAGGTTTTGCTATACAAAAGGCTCCCAGGCTTTCCATTTAAAATATTTTTTTTTTTATTCCAGATAGAATTTGAAGTTGATCTAGTTGAATGAAATTATATTTCTAGAAAATAATTATCAATATAAATAAAAGTACTGTTCCAGAGACACTTAAAATACTCTGCTTCTGGCCTAGACAATTCAGACAGTAAGAATTTAAAAGCAGTAATTTCATTACATCCTAGCATGCTTTCTTCTTGTTGGGATTAGTTGAGCCCAGAGATCTTAACAAAAATATTTCTTCTTAAGCTTAATCCAAAACAATACTACTTGTTGTTTCTCAGCCAAAGAAGTGTTGAAAATCTACCAGTAAAGTAACTTTGAGAAATCTAAATTATGAACTCCTATATAATTTATAGATACCCTTAAGAAATTTTATCCAAGCCCACAAGCTTGTTTCTTCTGAGAGATTAATTAGGTATGCTTCTGACATCCTAGGCTTACCAAATGCCATTTCAAAAGCAGTGAGGATTAGTGCAAGACATCTCCTTCCTTTACAGAGGGTATTTTTTTCCTATTTTTATCTTCACTTACAGAAAGCCAATACAACATGCCACAGCACTGTAGTGACAAGAGATCCATAATACTTTCCAACATTATGTGCTTCATTAATCAGCCCCTAAAACAGGATCCATTGAATGCATCTCATAGCTAGATAAATGCACTTCCTGTTTTATATGCAACTCTAGAAATATGCAATCATATTTCCTGGATTTTATCTCTTAGCTTTCACTTCTTTCATGTCTACTGTCAGTACTCTTCCCTTCCTGAAACTCCATTTAGCAGCCCAGGATGCAGCCTGCTTGCTGCTGGGCACTCAGTTCACAGCATCTTGAAAATTCTCCTGTTGGTTGAGCAAAGACTGGAGAAAAAGAAGGTGAAGTAATGCATAAAGCAGTCCCCAGTGTGGATACACAGACCCGAATCCTGTTCCTAACATTTTTCCTGATGGCTACAGCTGAAAAGTGGCAGCAGAATTAATGCAATTTTTTCTTTACCCTATCACTCAACAGGGAAGTGAATGGAGAAGATACCTGCAACATACTGGATCACAGTTATTGCTTGTTCATTCTCTGAATGCTCTATTTGGTTTTTCTCCTTCGTGGTTTCTTCTGCAGGAAAGTGCATAAAGTTCATGGCCTTCTTTCTGTGTTTTACATTCCATGATCTCAGCAAATTCTAAGACTGAAGACATGCTGATTATACTTTGAAACCTAAAGTTCAAGCCCCAGAAGAATAACATGGGTAAAGAGCATTTCAACAGACAGTGTTAACTTGGACATATGCATAACATTTCACTTTCCCATCCTTTTCTTCCTCATCATCCCCTCCAATTCTGAACTGCATACATGAGCAAAGAGAGCTCAGATATAATTTCTCTCAAACCTCCAAAGCACTAGACATTCTTTAAACTTTTAAAGTCTAAATAACAGCTATTATTTCATAATTTTTAGTGTTTTACATTTGAATTTTCCCCAAAAGTGGAAGCAAAAATTATTATTTTTTTCAGATACATCTTTGATATGTTCATCCTAGATGGGACACAATGATAGATATTCTCCACATCAGTTGCTTAAAAACGCACATGGGAACCTGTTCTGGCAACAGTTCTGTTTCACTATCCTGCCTAACAACCATCACTGTTCATTGCAACAAAATAGTCCACTGCATTTTCATGTACATAAAACTTTCATCTCATTACAATGGTGAGGTAACTGTCAGTGAACATACACAAACATGCCAGTGTTCTGCAAAATGAAGATTCATCCCACACAAAACATCAGGACTCAGGTTGGCTTCACAGCCTTAAAAATTGATGATGGAAGAATGGATAACTTGGACAAGTTCTGGTGGTAGACACGAAACCAATCCAAACAAAAAACTATAAAATGTCTGCCCCACAACATGCATACAACCAATGCAATATCTGAGCAAAGCAACACCATGACTGACATTTTAAAACTTTATCTTTCCACTGTATACAAAGCCAACTTTGTATAAAACCAACCAAATTCAATAGGACTCAGGAACCAATAGATTATATGGGGTTTGGATTATAACTAGTTCTTCTGGATGCCTGGAGGCACTGATTCACAGAGAAATTTATTCTTACTGTGAAATGAGTAGAAGAAGAAATAATTTGCCTCTTAACTTGATCAGTACAAGCAAATTAATAAATAATTCAACTGGTTTACATTACACATAGAACCACTCCATGTCATAATTTCTATTGCTTCTGTGATAAAATCCTTTCTTACCTAGAGGTACTATGCCCCCATGGGAAACCATAAAGTCATACTTAGCATGCCTGAAATTTCCCTTCAGACAGGGACATGGGAACATATAGAGACAGAGGATTATTGTCTAACAAATAGATATGGCAGCTTGAAGACCTTCAAGCCATGAAGGAGGTATCTAAAACGATGTTTTAAGGTTTTTAAGACTAAGGAGAGAAGGCAAACAGCAATCAAAGGAGAAACACAAAACACTCTTTAACTTCCAGAGAGATAGTATCTTGCTTTTTCTGACACTTACCCTATATGGTGCAGTAAATACAAACAAAATACTTTGGAAAAATATCCTGATAAATGGAAAATAATTTATTAATGCTATTGGAAGTTTGAATTAGAGGCTTTACTCACTGAACAAGGCTTTATCAATTATAACACTGCTAATTTAAATCCAGTTCATATCTTCAATCTTGAAGCTTCTTAGCATCAAGCTACTAAATTATTATTCTTGTCTTCTCACTCTCACTGTTACTGTCTCATCCTCTACCAATTGTTTTTCCTTATCCATTTTGGGAGCATGCTCTACTGTTCATAATTTAGCTGCTATTAAACTGACCTCTATCCATGTGTCTATGCCTCTGCTTCCTTTCACCATTAGGCAGAGCTTTTATACTTTCAAAATCTGTTTCTCTGCTTCTTATTAGTTACCAGCTGACTAATCAAAAGTGTAGTACAGTCAAGTCACTCAACCAAAAATACTTTTAATGCTTTTAAGCCTCCTTACCTGTGTTCACTCCTCATCTATTTCACATCTTTTTGTGCTTACTAACTGTAAGTATTTTCCTGCTATTTCACATAAACTGCAAGAGCAATGTCCCAGCATGGCTCTTCATTTGCTTTGCAGCCTGCTGATTCTGAGGTTGCTTTCCCTACTCCCCACTCATCGCATCCTAAGGGACCCAAACTACAGTTCTGCTTTCTGCCTGCCAGCAGTAGTCTCTGCGAGGCCATTAACTCTACAAAAAGTCATCCACAGGCAGAGAACATGATTTTCTTTCCCTGATGTAATCCTTCTTCATCAAGATCTATCCTGTCCTCTGTGTAGCAGACCTTGCCAGCCTGGCAAAAGCAGAGTACATTAGTGAATAACTCAACCAGAGGGGGAAACCCTTGAGATTTGGTGTCCCATAGAGGACCTCTCCCAGGCCCCCACAAGACAGCACAATAACCCCATAGAACCAGCCTGGAGCACATACACTTCTCATTGAAATCACAGCTATCGACATCCCCCGCCACAGTTCCCCACACCCCTCGATGCAAGGAAAGAATTCTGAAAACTTTAGATCCCATTTAAGATGGACCATTTAAGTCCCCTGCTGTGTTTACCCAACCACACTGCTATACCCACAGCAAGAGAAGGACAGAGAGACAGTCCCTGCATTAGTAACACACACTAGGAATCAGTAGTAAAGATTGATTCTCACTGCTGATGCAAATATCAGGAGCAAAAGAAGTTTGGCCTTGATAGTAAACATGTTTCTTTTGGTAGAAAGAAAATGATATTTAACAAATCCTTTTTTCCTGACTTGCTGCCGTGGTGGGACAGCTCAACTTCTACCTATCAACACTACTGCCAAACCAGGGTCAGACTGTCCAGCCCCTACCACTGCATAATCATCTATTCTCACTTTGAACCAGATCTGCAGGCTATATCTGATGCAAAACACCTGAATTTAAGGAAAATCATGACAACATGGCAAGCCAGGATCCAGTATGACCTTGGTATCTCAAGGAAAGTAAGGAACTTGCTAGTGTTTGCAGACTTTCAGGCTGATCTAGCAGTAAGAACTGGTGTTTGGCACTGTTCCCTCCAAAACTGAAGTCTTCCATCTTTTCTCCCCTCTGCCTGTTAGTGCTCTTTTTCTGTCCTATTTTGTTGTATGCCATCTCAGAGACAAGGTTTACCACTTGTTGTTCATGATACCACTAGATTTGCAGGTTCTTTCACCAGAAATATTTTTAAATCCCATGTAATAATTATTTCTCTCCCCTTGACCCCTTCCAATTATTTTCTGAAGCATCCTTTATGCAGAATTTTCTTGTATTTCCACATTCAGTCGCTTTCTTTATTCATATTCTTTACTTTATTTCATCCAGGACACACGTACATTAAAAAAATGAAAATAGAGCAATAACCATATGCTTCCTTTCTGATCTGTATCCTTATTTACTGTAGCAACATCACATTATAATGAAGGATTCATTGCATTAAAAACCAGCCAGCATAAAGCCAGCCTAGTTTGGCCCTAAAATGGACTGATAGGTAGCAAAGAACAGTTGGAGGACTAACATTTGCAGAGAGAACAGCTGTTTGCAAAAGAACATTAAGACTTAATTTACTCCATGTAAAGTTTCACTGAGTAGGACAAAAAATGCTCAACCAATGTAAAGTACCTGGCTGTGATGTAAGACAGTCAAACAAACACCTTGTAATGTTCAAAATACACAAAAATGGTTTTATGTGTTGTTATTCTTGCTGTCTTTGGGAAAATAAAACCACCTTGAGAGCTACAACAAAGGAAAACAGATTTTTTAAAAAATATTTTGTTGTTATTTTGTTCACCACTCAGATAGAAATTAATTCTTATTTCATTGCTACTTCTTGTAATACCACTTAGGAAATATTTCAAATGTTGCTTCAGAAGTAGTTGCCACCCCCAAGATATCAGACATTTTTACTTTGAGGGGAAAGTGTTATGATTATACACATAAAATGCATTGTGCTAGTTTTACTTACTGGCATACGAATACAATGATCTTGTCTCTCTTGAATTAGTCACTTTATATACTTATTTAACTAAACAATCCTATATCACAGTGATGAAACAGGAGGTGTTGCATTGTCAAAGAAGAAAGTATTTAAGCAAATTCACAGGTTTCTCTGTAAAAGAAAATGATCATAATTTGTCTTCTGCACTTTGTTCCATCATCAACCAACATGCAGCTCTGAAAAATAAAGAAAGCAAACTGGAAAAAAAAAATCTTTAATCTGTTCTTCAAGCAATAATTCTAACACAGTTTCACTCATTGCCTCTTAGCTTTATTATCATCACAGACTGACATTTGGGTTCAACAGATTATTGCCTTTGACACAGACCAGATAAAACTAGGGAATTTAATTGTTGTTTCACACAGTGGCACTTCAAACCTACAGTCTAATTTTTGCCTTACATGTGAGCTCAGGACACTACAGGAACCTAAGGGAAGTCCCAGCTGTTCAGAATAATGGTTCATCAAGCCCAGTGCTGCCCCTGCAACAAAGAAGTAAGACATGCTTTTCTAAAATCCATTCACTCCTCCAAACTCCATGAATTAGAAATGGTGGACATGAATAACCTCACCTGTGCTGCTATCCATCTAGGGAGCTGCTGCTCATAAATTTAAACAATGGATGGTACCTGCTGGTACCATCCATCTCCACTGTTTCCTCTACTAGTAAATGCCAAAAGTTTGCAACCTTCAGTGCAAAATACTTTGAGTGCTTGAAATTTATCTACTGTTTTTGTCTAGTGTCCTTCAATTATTGAAATTTGATGTTGATGAACGCTGCTTCCAATAACTCATCTGTGTTGCCCTTGTGACTCTGTATTGTTTGGTGACCGCACACCTCAACCTTTGCTCCAAACTGAAGAAATCTAGATATTTGTAAGTCCCTCCTCAGCCTGTTTCATCCATTTTACCATTTTAGTTGTCCTTCTCTTTTCCTTCCAAAGTGGTATTTTATCTTCATTTGAGCCAGTAGGCCAAAATCACGCACAGTACTCAACATGCAAGTGCATAAAGATCTTACACAACAGCAAAATAATGCAGTCCATTCTATCTTTAAAATCCTTCTTGATCATGGTCAAGATTTTTATACTTTTAAAAACCTGGTTTTGGCCTCTGCTTCAAAATGAGATAATGGATCTCAGAGAACTGTGAAAGCAGTCACGACAGCTCCAAGTGCTCCTTCCTGAGCTGCAACTGCCAATGGCAACTACATTAAACATTATGTTCAGAGTGCCCCAACCTCATCAGTAAAGCTTTTGTAATAAGCCCCTGACTTTCCAAATCTGCTCTGTCAATGGAATCTTGGGCTGTGCAAAGTTCAAGCATACTTATTTATTTGAGCGTAGCTCCTAGTTGCAAACAGCCTTGAACCCCAGCCTTCTGGTCCTCACAGACTAGGCAATCTTTCTGCAGGAAACCTCACATCTTTCCAACCTGGCTTCTTGAAGAAGCCAATCTCGGTCAATTACACTATGTCTGCATGTGAGAATTTGCCATTCTATTCCCCAGTTATCTTTCAACCTACTAGCCAATTTTGAACACATTAAACAGGATAAAAATCCCCAATACCAGTATATTCTTTAGTTTCATTGAACTAGGAAACTGGAAAGAAAAAGGGGCCACCACTAAAGGACAAGTTAAAACATGCAGTTTTAGAAAGTAAAATTTTAAAAAATCTGCACAGAAAGAGATTTTCAGGACTTCAATTGCACAAGAAGTTTAATTTGGTGTTTGCACTCCTGGAGACATCAGAGGATGTAGTCATAAGACACAAACCCTTCAGAGACCAATCTTCATTAATTTGA
Organism: Regulus satrapa; assembly: GCA_013396955.1. Taxonomy (NCBI): domain Eukaryota; kingdom Metazoa; phylum Chordata; class Aves; order Passeriformes; family Regulidae; genus Regulus; species Regulus satrapa. The sequence continues at coordinate 129,268 of VWZN01006307.1, forward strand.
ACACTCACAGAAGTACGTATTGATTCACCTCAGGTAATGACTCACAGGAAGCCACTTAAATTGCTTCATGGCAGCAGAGAGGCCTCGACCAGATGCAGCCTCAGCTGGAGTTGCCAACAGCCCCTCTGCTCTAGTTTGAAGATGCTCTAGGACAAAATTTTATAGTTAATTGTGGGACTAGGTCCCTACAGAACAGTACAGCAGAAGAAAACAAAGAAAAACATAGGATAATTTCTATTTAGTTCACCAAAATCCACGCTTGTCAAACACAAATGCAGCAATTTGCAGAACAGTCATGATGGACAGTCGTCTTTAGAAGGCAGGATTAAGAGTAGGAAGAAAAAGGGTTTCATGTTTTCCACTGAGCAGCCTTACATTGGGAATAGTGTCAGCAAACTGGTCAGGGCTCCTCTCCAGCAACAGCAAAATCCTGCCAATGGCTGAGGAAGAACCTTCAGCCCATGATGAGCAATGTGGCTGTGCTGGAAGACCTTCAGGAGAGGCAACATCCTTCCCTTCCCACTCTGTCCCAGTCTCAGCAGGGATTGAATGTTCTGGTGTTAGAAAGATAAACAACATATCAGTAGAATTCCCTTGTTAAGGTTTAGGGCTTGACATGCTTCAGTGATCTCAGACCTACAGGGAGGCTGACAAAGCTTGGGGAGAAGGATGTACCACTGGTAGTGAAAACACAGAATGAAGAATTTACAGGCCAGAAGGTCATTTGGCAGAACTCCCAAGACAATGAAGAAACTAACAAAGCCAAATCAGCAACTGCGCTGCAATCAGCTTTGTCTGGGTAAAAGGTAATTCTGGTAGGGGCAGATTTCAGCCACCAACTCATGGACCACTGACCCAAGAAACCCAGTGACTCAAAAGGAGAGAATCAGTGAGCATACAGATTAGCTAGCATAAGAAGCAAGGTAATAATTTAGCCAATAGAAGATAGAATACTAATTAATAAGAGAATTATCTTTGGGGTTGAATTCAAATACAGCTCTAAAATAAGCCTGCTCATACACACATTTTGATAGGCTGAGACAGTATGAACAAGTGTCATAACTTTTTTCTTGAGAAGAGCAAATCCTTCCTATTGGTTGTAAGTATAAAGAGTTTTTTTTGGGGTTGGGGTTTTTTTTATTTCTAATTTTTTACTTTTATTTGCTGTTGATGTCTTTGTTGTTTGGGGTTTTTTGTGGGTTCGTTTTGGTTTTTGTTTCTTTTTTTTAATATATTTGTTTTCCTCCTCTGTCTGAACAAAACATATTGTTTCTAAACACATTATGCACCATAAAGTACAGGAATCTTCTACAATCTCAACCAAAACCAGACATTTTAGTCAGTGAAGAAACTCATATTCCTGTACAGTTACTATCAAAACATTTAGTTGATTTAGACTTATATTTTCAAATTCTTATTACATCCTTGACAATTTCAATAAGATTACTGAATTAAATCTTGATATATGTAGGCAGCAACTCTAGGTGAGGAGAGGTGACTGGCACCAGACAATGCGATGCAAGTGGGAAAAGAGAGAAGTTATCAAACTAACACTTTACTCTTCTTTTTGGCGAACCAGTAACTGGGATCATCTGTGTCAGTGATACTATACTAACATTGCAGCAACATGATCTGATATTTCAAGCTAAATGATAAATAGGCATTTAACTTCTGCTTTTAGGAAAATTAACTAGAAGACCATAGAATCCATAATTATAATTTTCAGTACTACATAAATCTTTGATGAAGAACAGCATGAGTTGTGAGTACATGTATGCCCTATGACAAGGGAGTTGTTGCACATCACAGAACAAGTTACATTTTATTATCCACATCTGCATCATGCCTTAGCAAGAATCTTTTACATTTAAAAACACAGAAAAGGAAGGAATTGCTATTATGGCTTCAGAGAAAAAAAAATAAACAAACAAAAAAGCAGTGCAGAATGTATAGTCTGTCCCAAAGAAGGCAGAGTAATTGACTGTTTATTTTTAACATAGATAATTTTCATGGAAAAGTTCAGACAGGTGTCACCAAGAAAACACCAACAAAAACCAAAAAACAAAAAACCCCAAACTATTACACAATTCAGACAGAGCAAATGCATCCCATCATGGTGGCAATAGTCTAGGTAGAAGCAGGAGTGGGAAGAGAACGGGACCTGGAAAGTAAAAGGACAAGATTAAATTAGATTTGTAGAGCAGCAGCCTAAATCAACTCAGGATATCATTCACTTGTAGAGAGTCTGAAACAGCAGAGGCAAAAAAGATAAATATGGCTCCTGTCAGCTTTAATGGCCTGTTAACAATATGGGATTTGTGAATTTGGCCTCTTTATTGCTGATGGTTTTAGCAGTAGCATTCTACCAGTGAGCTCAGTACACAGTCCAAAGTTAACTCCCTCTAACACCTCTCTGAGAGGAAAGAGCCAACAGAAATACAAGCAGTTGCTAATGTCTTCGGCTACCCTTCACCTAATGTTTTTTATGGTGCAGTCAAAAGTTTCAAGACCTGGTGGAATCACACAAAAAAGTAAAACTGAATTCCCCAGCAGATATGTTGATTATGTTTCGCTAGAGGCTATAATGTGAACATACAAAGCTGTTGTAGAAGTCTCTCAGAGTTGAAGCGCCCAAGGATATTTACTGTACAGCACACCCAGCACCCTCAGCAGAGAGGAATTAACCAAAGCTGAGAATAATGCTGTGACCCACACAGTTGGTAAATCTCTAATCATAAAGGATGCACAGCAAGACATAGTGAATCAATGAGGCAGCACAGGAAAACATTTGCAGTTGGATTTTATAAATGCATGTTGTCTCTTTTTCCCTAAAACAAACAAGACAATTATTCTGCATCCAGAATTTAAATTTGACTTTAACAATATTTTGCTAGTAATTAGTGCGAGTGGAAATGTGTTACTTTTTAACTTCTGTTCAAAACATCTTTCCTGTTAATAATCTCCAGATTTTTTACATTCTTCCCTTTTTCAAACTGCTAATATTGTGTTAGCATGAGCCAGGATAAAGTGGATCTTTACTAATAGAAATTGCAAAAATCTGAAGTCCTGAAAATGCAATCCTTGCTAATGCATTTGAACATTCATTTAAAGCAAGAACTCAAATAAAATTTATCATGATCCTTGCGTGAATTCGCCCAACACAGAAGAGCAGCTCAGGGACACAGAGGGTATGTTCCACAGAAGGGAGATTACAAAAAGCTATCAGTATACTTAGGTGTACAGGTTTTGGTTTTGCTTTTAGCTTTTTTTAAGGATTGGGATGAATTCTAGAGAGACATTGTGTTTTGTTTGGGTTTAGAAGTTTATTAGTTTTTATTAATGTTATAGTTTTTAAAGGGAGTGAGTTTTCAGCACTTGAGCTAACAAGGCAGAAATGATGATGATAGTTTCTCATTACAAGGTTTTTTAAGGGTAAACTGAACTAATTGAGAATTTCTAGTTAAATTATTTTTATTTTTAACTTAGCAATTAGTATTTATGGCTTGTATTGCAGACTTTTGTACTTAATTACGCAATATAGTTTAAACTTATGGAGAAGGTGAAAAACTAGAAGAAAGTTAACACTTTAAAATTCTATTTTGCTCTCTATATACTACTATATTCTAAAACTTAAAACTGTAAGTTTTTCACTATGTGATATCACACACCTCTAATCAAATTTTACACCCATTATTTTAGTCCTATCCCTCAATTCTGGAAGTTTTCTCTAAGGTCTCAGGTCAAAAGCCGTGCTCTCCTGAGGATTAGAACTTGTTAGCACAGAAAACTTGTAATTCCCTGAGCCTAGGGTTCCAACACTTAGGAATAACTTTGCAGTCATGTCAACTTAATTCTCCCTTGGAAACACCTGAGGATAAGAAACACACAATGAATAACAGAGGCAGGGTATTACAGGCTCCTGACCCCGTACTACACTTGCTACAGCCTTACATGGGATATAATAATGGAATGTAAGTTATTTTGAAGCAAAAACCATAAGAGTTGGAGAACGCCAGAAAATCTGGTCGTCTTGTCCTGATACCTGCCAAGATCCCACATCTGAATGTCAGCTCAAAAGGTTGTTATCCTGTGAGCCTGTGCCAGAATTGTAAATTAACTGAATTCAAACCATGGATCTAAACATAGATTAATATCTTTGCTCTCTAATGGTAAACTGAAAGAAGAATAGCTCTTCTCACCTTAAACCAAGTTAAAAAGCAATATAAATGTAAGATTTTTCTTATTTTGTTTTAGGCGAGATTCTCATGGGGAAGAGAGGGAAATAGAATTTGTGATACTTGTGACTTTTGTATGTTTTTATATCATTTCTCAAAGCTCTCTGCATTTCAGCCCAATCTACCTTTATTTTTCCATTTCCTAAAAGATCATCAGAAATCGGCTTTATTCTGTTACAGAACGTGTCTTTGAAAAGAGATAAGCTGCAAGTGACAAATCAAGGAAGGAAAAAAAAGCAGAAAGTTTTTGCAGAATTAAAATATTTCCTAAGACAACAGGGGCAACCTGATGAGGAGACATCTGAAAGATCATGAAGAAATACCTTTTTGTCTAGTTACATAAAATATCATTACAGTAAGTTACAATAGTAAGAACAACAACTGTATCAGAGTTAAAATAAGAGCATGATTGATTATGATTCTCCAGCCTTAGCAGACAGAAAATAATAAAAGAATTTTAACTTTTAAGTTTGCTACATATTCTTACTGCTTTTGTGAAATTTCAGGAAATTATTTTTTTTAAATGTAGGCTTTTGGCAAGTATCCCTCAAGCAGTATCTTCCTCCAATGGCTTTTGTGGCAGTAGTTCTTAGGCTTGAGGCTTGATTTCAAGTTTTAATAAGAATAATCAAGGGGACCTTTATAAATTTCTAGTTTAAATAGAGATAGTAAAAAAATTGTGTTATAAGAAAAGCTGATCAGTGCTGACCCTTTATATTCTCATACACTGCAGTACTAGTTGAATTTACTATTCAACTTAGTTGATGAAGTCAGAACCACTATTTTCTTTGTCTTTCCTTGTTATATGGATTGTTAAGAGTACACTAAGCTCAAAATTGTTGTTTAAAATGGTCACTACATACCTATTTACCTATGGCTGTGCATTAGTTATACACACAGCAACATATCTTGCAAAATCTTTGTGTTAGGAGCACAGTCAAGAGGTATAATTTGTGTATGCATTTTCCTGCCTTGAAAAACAAATAACCTTCACCCAACTACCTCTCTTTCACACAAGAGTATTTTGCTTCAGCTCCTGGAGTGTATTTTTTGTTCACCACTCTGACTTACCACCATCAAAGCTGACTAATGAATGTCTTCATGTCAATAACCAATGAAAACACAGCTAACTCTCCTTAATCTGCAAGACTGCCACAAACATTTGTAAATCTTTCCTCAATTAATTCTAATTTTTACTTTTAAATTTTGTTGAACCTTACATGCCATGACATAAAAAACACTTCCTCAAAATTCAACTTGCTTTTTAATTCTGCAGATAAATTAACTAACCACAAAGCCAGGTGGATAGAGTCAAATGGAAAAATCAAACCAAACCAACAGCAAAATGTCCCAACAGAAAACCACTACACAGAAATACTGCATGCGTATGTACATACCTATTTTCCACACATTTTCAGACTTATCTTTCATAAATCTCAATTTGTGATTCAACCATTTTCTCAAAGCCTGATAAGAGAACAATAACTTTACTCTCTCAGTACAGAGCAGCTGAGAAGGAAAGAGTGTCTTTCAAAGCCTGCTTGATTTTGATGCACAGCTCATGGAGCTACAACAGGACCATAAAAGAAAGGTACTCTGTAAGGAACATGTTTAAAACCGTTCTGCATTTTCCAATATGACACAGGAAAGAAAGTTCAGTGTTCATTATTTTTTCATTTTTGTTGGGGTTTTTTGGGTCTGTTTTTGGGTTTTTTGGGGTTTTTTGGGGGGGTTTTGGGTTTTTTTGGTTGGTTTTTTTTTTTTTTTTTTTTTTTGGGGGGGGGGGGGAAGGTTAATATTTTTATGCTTATCCCCCAAATTTACCAGTAAGGAAAAAAAAAAAAAAGAAACAAAAAGAAAAAAGAAAAGGAAAGAGGTATTTGCATCCAAATAAATGTTACAGACTTATTCTATGAAGGAGACTCAGAGGTAGATAGCTTTTTTTAGTTTTATGAAGAAAAGTTAATGCAATATCTTATCTGCATAAACAGTATTGGGTATTTCTGGAAAAGTTGTACAGTAGAAGTAATATGTTTCTAATAATGTACTTTCAGTTTTACTAACTGGTCAAATTACATTAAAGTATGAAACAGATGGGCAGTATTATTTTAACTCTATCTAAACACAGCTGTAAAGACTTTTTACCAGCCAAGGTACTTTGATATCTACAACAAATTTATTCACACAGACCTTTTTGGAATATCCTACAATAAAAAATGGTTTCCAGCCTTTTTTAACCCATGACACCTGTGTTTAAAAGCATACACTACATCTTAGAATTAATCACTACTCAGTCAAAGTTCCAGTTATGGTTCCCAACTTTAAGAAATGGAAAAGTCAATATAGACATTTTGGGTTTAGCTTTTGTTGGCAGAGGTTTTTGAAGAAAAATAGAACTATTTTGCAAGATTATGCGTTTTAGTCATTTTTATCCATTTCCTGGAGCCTATTTGTCTCACTGTGAGGAGAATTAGGCCATTTTAAATATTAGATTTACAGGCACAAGTGAGAAAGAAAATAATGGTGCTTGATTTATGAAACAGGAGGAACAGACATCTTTGTCATTACAAGGGAGTATTGTTGAAAATAAATCAATGTAAAATCTTTCTACAGAGAGAATAGAAAAGTGAGCTCTGGAAAGTATCAGTTAGATGTGGTTAAAGTGAATCCTCATGAATAGCCTGGTGATTTTGTTGAGTTCATCTCTTGAAATAAGCTACAAAGCACTTCTCTGCTCTAATGTTTTCAGAAACTACCAAAATCACCAGCTTCCCAAAAGAACTGTTTGAAATGTGTCTTACATTTTGTTCCTCCTGTCCTCCTCCTAGCTTTACTTTACACCTTCTTTCCCTGCCTGTTGCACTGATTCCCATTCAGGTGAGCATCCATTTTCCCAAGGATTTTCTCCTGGAAGCATTTGGCACCTTCAGTTTGAATTTTTCAGCAGAACATGAAAGCAAATAGATGCTCAGGCTCCAGTGGGGCCAGAGGGAAAGAGTGGGGCATCTACTCAGCCATCACAAAAACTCATGGATGCTTTTTCAGTTCAGCCTGGGGTTTGGCTAACATTTCTCATGAAAGCTCCAAGATACTTCTTGGTAAATAGCCAGGGGGAGGGCTACTCTTAAGAAAAATATAAAATAAATTGCTAGTCCAGCTGCGTCCAAGGGTGATAGGAAGTCCTGGCCACCAACATAGTACACTTCAAATTTATCTTTCTCTGGTGTAGAGACACAAACACAAGTTCATTGGTGCTTTCTTTCTAGACCTACCATAGTTAAGGGGTTTATGTTTTTGCTTGGCTGTGAAAAAAAGCCATCTGGGAACCATTGAATTGTTCTGACAACACTTGTCAGTAGTAGTGAAAAGAACCTGCTGAAGAAAGTTTTGTGACACATGAAAGTAAATCTGGGGTACACCTGTGCAAGTGGTAAAGTTTGGGGTAGCTCAGGAACTTTAAAAAGCATCTGCAAAATAATTCTTATGAAACAGAAGGGAAAACTGCCTAGGCTGCTTTTCCTAACGACCTGACACTTGAAGGGGAAAAATCTCTCATAAGGCCCAAAGATAAACATCTATGAAATCAATATTCATTTATACCAGAATGTATAAATGAAGCAGAAAAAACTGATTATACAAATGGCATTTACTCTTCAAACCATTCTTAAGAGCATTTTCAGATCATCAGGTCTAATTGTATGATCACAGAATCAAAAAATCATAAAATGGTCTGGGTTGGAAGGGACTATAAAAATCATCCAGTTCCAAGTCCCTGACATGGGTAGGGACATCTCCGCAGCCCCCCTCCCCCCTGGCTGATCAGAGCCCCATCCAACCTGACCTTGAACACTTTCAGAGACAGGGCAGCCACAATTTCTTTGGGCAACTTGTGCCAGTACCTCACCACCCTCACAATAACGAATTTCTTCCTAATATCTAATTCAGTTTTAAGCTATTCTCTCTTGCTCTATCACTACATACCCTTATAAAAAGTCTCTCTCCAGCATTCATGCAGAGCCTCTTTAGGTACAAAGAGGTGCAATAAGATGACCCTGGAACTTTCTCTTCTCCAAGCCACTCTGCTTTTTTGTCATGCCATATCATAAAAATATGTAATATCAAGTTCCATTTTAAAAAGGTTTTAATTAATTAAGTGAACAGACACATGGAGAGGGGTGGGTGATACTTTGTGGTTTTTTGTTTGTTGGTGGTTTTTTTCTTGTTGGGGAGTGGGGTTTAAGGGCAGAGTGATTCTGACTCATGAATAGGGGTTCTGACAGATGAACTTTGACAAACCTAGCAGTTTTAATCTATCACCATTCCTAACTGCCCATGCCATTCTTCTATAGAGGTTAGCACACTAAAAGACGGAAATGCATGACTCAATTATTCCCGTTCACAGTGCAGAATATCAGCTTAAAGCACTAATGAAGGTGTGGTTTGTGCTAAGACATCAGACTGTGAACTGAACCAAAAATGCTGTGCACACATGTTTTTCCAAGTCTGAAGAAGTGATGGCAAGTTCTGGGATGGTAAACTAGATGCAACAGCATGTTTATCCACTCAGGAAATGAGAGCAGGATTCCTCAGCCAGATTCAAACACTTGAGAGATGAGCTGGCAACACTTGTATTGTCCAGTTTCCTAACTAACCTTATCATGTGTTCATCCCTTTATTTCAAGTGTCTCACTGGAATGGTTTGTATCTTCTGCAAAAGGCTAAGTACAAGTCAGATCTCCCAAGGATTTTAGTGGTTGATATAAGACTATTAAAAATAAATACATAAGTTATCCATTGTAAGTAGTTTGGAATTAGACTTTTCTGAGAAGGAAAACAGAAAATTACTTACTGCTTAAATGTCTATATGCTGTTTCCTACTATCCCATTTAGTCCCTCCCTTTTTCATAATTTCTAAGTGCATATTATGACTAAAGGAAGAATATTTCAGGTCTAATCTAACACTTTCTAATTTATTTCTCCCCAATTTTCTGTAAATGTCCCCAGAAAAACTGTAAAGAAAATTAGTATTTAACAGAGATAAGTTCTGCTCACCTTTAAATTCATTTACTAAATAAAGAATTCTGTTTAAAAAAAAATCTGAGAGGAAATCTAGAAAATAAATTTGTTTGATTTATATTTTTCATATCTATATTTGTACATAAAATTGCTTAAAAGCACAGATACTGAAATGTGTTTACTTTTTCAGAAATCAAAACTTATTTTCACCTGAAAATATCCATTAAGCTAAAATAAGATTAGTTGGAAAATTCAAATTAAAATGTAAAAGGTGTTAGCGAGTCCCATGGCAGTTCATTCTTCCTTAATATAACTTGTCAGATGGAGATAAAAAGTGGTTTTAAACAATTTTCTGTAGGAGGAAGAAAAATAAATTTAAAACCTCATGTGACTTGACTTTGTTTAGTGTTCAAATAATGAATATTATTCTGTTGTCAGTCCTGCTCAGTCCTAGCTAATCTCTTTAGCTTTTTATTAAATCCTCTATGATGCTGATTTGTCAAAACCCTTAAGTAGAATCCTAAATGACTGCTACTAGCACATTCAATAAAACAACAGTTCACTTCTAATGCACAAAATCTTACCGTTAATACTGTTAATAGTACACAAAATCACTGATAAAATGCACTATATAGGTTTATATAAGATGTGTAGAATTCATTGAATTTACCAGGTAAAACTGAGGTAAAGATTTTTCTCTATTTCCCCAAGAAACAGTAGAAATTAAAACTGCAGCTTTAATAAGGTAAACATTGATACAGATATAAAGAAACGTGGAAAAAAAAAAAAGTAGAGATGAACTGGGTAGACCATATATTTGGAGTAAAACATATTTTGTGTTTGGAATCAAAGTAGAATTCAACATGCCTTGTAATTGCCTTCTTTGTATCTCTCATGGCATGAGCACTCGGTTAGAAAAATCAGTACTGGAAAGGGTGAAATCTTTAGAATTGGTTTAGTTGTACCAGTGTCTCTCAGCTGCAGAGTCTTTCCAGTCCTACCCTCTTTTTTTCCTTTTCCCTTCTCTTGCACACAATTTCGTGCCCAGTGCTACTGAAAGCTGAAAGATCGGCATCTGATCTGCTCCCAGATCAAAACCTGTTTGTCATTAAATTATAGCTTTAACAAAAAAAAAAAAAAAAAAAAAAAAAAAAAAAAAAAGACACTAAAAAGGGGGAACTAGTGATAACTGGGAACATCCATATTTTCCTCTGCCTTCCTGTCTGGTTTTGGAACCAGCTTACTCACTTGGATAGAAGAATAGAAGAATGCTCCTGTTTCCAGCTCAGACCTTTCCTCAGCCCTTCCTTGGAAGTTTGCTAGCAGAGACCAGTAGATATCTTGACATTTCTCAAAAAGATGGGTTCCAGATCTAGCTAATCTAACTCAGTCTGTGACATCCTTGTGTTCCCCATTCCCTTCCTTCTCAGTCTTCTTCAATTAAGATTAGGAATTCTAGGGAAATGCATGGGTGCAGGTGATGGACTATTTCCCTAATCCTATCCATTCTTTCATCCGTAAATCTCATCAGAAGCATACTTCTCCTACAATAGGAGCACATCCAGAGGAAAGGGAATGTACACAAACTGCACACAGGAGCACCCAGCAAGAATGATCTGACATCAAGTGAGGCATGTTTTGCTTTTGTACCCTAAACATGCAGATATCTGTCCCCTTTCCTCAGCTCCCCTCTACTCATTCTTTAGGTTAAAAGTTTACCACCTCATTTTCACTGATTCCCTTATTTTGCATTGCTCATGCTAGTTTTAATCTGTGGGTACTGTTCAGACTGGGTTTATTTTTCTCTTCCAGTATTTCACTATTTGTGTATGTGTCATCTAATGTAAGGGTTGTGGTGGTAATTGCTACCCTTCTGTGGAAATGCTCAGTAATCACCGCGTAAACCTGGCATAATGTCCAGAAAGCAGCTTAGACTTGGCTCCAAGCAACCTTAATTTGCATATCCAAATGTATTTTTGCAAATCTAAAGTAAATGTGTGTTTATCGGAGAAGTCATACACTTAAAACTACCAAGTTCTTTTTTTCCACATAAAGGTTGTCTGTAGAAGGGAGTTGGAATTTATTACCAGGATGTCAGCTATTGTCAAGCAGAAGCCCTTCTGCCCAGAGAACACACAATAATCCCATGTCTAGACCAAACCTAAAATCAGCCTTGAGCAAGATGCTGTCCACGTTGCATAGCCAGTTATATCCACCAGTACTAAAAGAAAAAAAAAATTTATAAACAAAACCCAAATGCAACACAAAAAGAAATCCAGAAGAAAAAAAAAAATCCAACAATTATTTCCCCTAGGGTGACTCAGGTCTTGTGCCCATCTATCATCTCAGTAGGTGTTTTGGTGATTGCAGCTATAATTCACAGCAAAAAAGAGGCCAAACAGCAAGGCAGAAAAAAAATCCTGATGGCATACAATTGTAAATTATTTAATTCAATTAATCACTTAAAAAATTATGATGATCTAAATCATCTGAACAGAGCAAGCAGTATTAAGGATCAAAATCTGCATCACAATTAGATTACCTCATCATGCCAAGTATATCCAGAAGAACTATTTACAAAGAGGATTTATTCAATATTTGACATAATAATGTCCACTAGATTGAATAATGTGAATAGCAATATATGCAAACACATGTCTTTGTGTTTTTGGAGAAATAACCTTCTGGAAAAAAAATATTAGTAGGCTATAGTTCCCTCCAAGCTTAAAAAAAAAAAAAAAAAAAAAAGTTGCAAGAGCTGCACAAAGAGGGAAATTCAATTAAAAGCTTCAAAGGCAAATAGTAGCCAAATAATAAATACATACATAAATAAATAGATAAATAAATAAGTTGAGAATATAACATGCAGCAGCATCACAAGAAAGGAAAAGGTCCATGAAGGACAGCAGTGAGAACAGGAGAACTGAAAGAAAATGCAGACTATGCTCTATAAAATTGAGATGAAAGAAGACAATTTAAAGATCCCTTGTTTTTCACTTTTGTCTTCAATTCACACAGGCTGAAGAAATACTTTCTGAAGTAACTGGGTAACATAACTTTTAAAAATAATATAAAGCTATTCGCCAGAGAAAAACATTAAAGAACACATTTCAGGAAGGTGTTGGTACTGAAATGATACTGAAATATGAATCTGCAGTAAGTAGATTGGTTATTAAACAAATCAACTTACTGCAGATTCATATTTCTGGAAGCAAATAAAATAAGTTTAGGTACATAAAATGGGACTAAAGCAAAAGTGAAAGCAACTAGACTCCAAAATTGTGGCTTCTCTGGTTTCCACTCAGTTGACACCTAATCCCCAAGTCATCTAAACGCTTACACGCACTTCATTCTGTGATCTCAAATCCAGGAAGAGTAACTGCATGTCCAGAAGCGTCCCAGGTCTGTACAGCAGCCTTTCCTGTCCCAGTTGTCTCATTGGTACATCATTCATGCCACAGCTTGAAGGAGATACAGAAAGTGGGAGCTCTACACCACTCCAGATTGCTAAGCAATAGCGTGATTACTGGCTCCGAGTATGCTGCAACAACCACAACTCTGGGAATGAAACTGTAGCTCTCAGCCTGACCTGAGGATTTTTATATTTAATTTTGTGTTAAGCAGGCCTCAGGGAAAGCAAGGACAGAAAGACCATGAATTCCCAGTTGAACTCCAAGTATGGAATTCATCTTGTAATGCAGGTGTCTTGGTTTCCTCTGTAGTCAAGGAGGGACTAAGCAGCATGGCCAGAAGGTTCCAGACAGCACCTCATTCATTCTACAGCAGACATGAAATGTTGGTCAAATGAATCACTGCTGTCTAGCTCACTCTATCACTGACCATGGCAGAGTTTCAATATCAGCCTAGAATTAACACCCACTTGCTGGCACCTGAAGTCCTACCTTTGCTAGGTAATCTACTGTAGATTAATTGCCCCTTGGTTCACTCACTCACATCCAGAAAAGGCCACCTTCCTTGTTGTACACTGGTAGAGACAACTGGAGGGAAGATGTTTCTTATCCAAGCTTGTGTAGCAACAAGGGCACAACAATATCAGATAAGAAATAAAGTTATGATCCCTTTCAAGAGTAATGTAGCAGCCCCAAAATTTTTCCCTATTCTGAAAAACTATCCCCACTTCTTTATGAAGAAAAGATACATCAGTTTTTAAGTCATTTTAGGGATGAAGACAAAACTGAAATCCTTGGCATCCTGATCTTGAATTCACTGATAGAATGGTTGAGAAATGCAATGTACTTGTCCAGCATGAACAAATCTAGGTGATATGTGGTTAAAAGTGGCAGCTGTATCTGAATCAGCTGTCACTTTGATCAGACAAAAAAAATCCTGAGGCATGCCCAAATTTAGTTCTGAAGGAAGTTTAACTAAGAGTACAGACAGTAGCACTGAGCATGAACAGTTCTGGGAGTAGCTGTTTCACAAACTTCTACTTAGTCTTCCCATTAAAAAAGCAGAATGTCGTTCCATGATTATTTCTAAGGTAAGCAAGAAAATAACACAGGGATTTAGTTGATCCTATGGCTGTATAAGACTCTCACAGTTCAGAGAAAAATGCTGACCTTTTGAAGGAGCTGTTGTACAAGTAATTTTGAATGAAAATTGTAGAGTTGAATGATAGATAGGACTTTTATTTATTTATTTTTATCGATTTATTTTTATGTCTTTATATAGTATGTATTATATCTATATTTAGTTTTTTCAGTACAAAATAAAAACAGTTCTTCTGTCCTGGTTAGAGAATATTCAACAATAAATGCTGTTAAAAGTTTCAGAATAAGCCAGTCATGCAGGTATTATTGGTTAATAGCAAAAATTTGCTGGATGCATTATGGGAGAAACATATTGTAATCCAGATTGGTGGGCATGGATGATCTGTCATCAACCAGCTGTAGAAAGAGGTTGCAGGAAAGGTGATGGGAAGGAAATAATTGCTTGAAGGATGAGAAGCCAGAGAATCCACTGCAACCACAAGCTGGCATTTAAAAACTGCTGACTGAGAAGACAATGCCTAATAAAAAGAATTGCCAGACCATTAGCAAAAGTCCACAACCTTTTATAGAACAATTTGACAAGATGCTGGGAGGAAAGGAAACAGACAGAAGCTGACACAGAGTTTATGGTGTAAGGCTGCAAGAGTTAAGAAATGCCAAGGAGCAATCTATCCAAGGTGAGCTGGCCAGAGGGCATGATACCCACCTAGTGAGCTTCAGCACATTCCAATGCTAGTACAAGATAACTTAATCCAAAAATAGTTACCACTTCTGCAGAATCCCAGAACCTTTAGCTGTACCTGTTAACATGGGCAAAGGTAAAAGCACATTCTACCAGGCAATCAGCACTCTACAGATAGTGAAAGCTATCAAGAATTGTCATGCAGAGAACAGCAATCTATTTTGCAACTGAGATGGGACATTCCTGGACATGGGATGTTCCACCCTTTGCTATTAATGGACAAAACCATCATCTTTCTTACAACATTGTTACCTTTTAAATTGTATGCATTGCCTTTGAATCCTAGTGAAAGACAAAAATAGAACAGATAACAAATTATAAGACCTTTTTTGGCCTTTCTCAACCCAGAAATGCAGTTAGAGAAATGCAGTGATCCACATCTTCAAACCAGAATATTTTAGATTTATATGTCTTTATCCTGATAATACAAACATAAAATACAACACGTGTGCAACTTTACCATGCAAAAAAGGAGGGTGATTTGAGGCAGGGACTACCAAGACTTAAAGGGATGTCATTAAGGGCCATCATCAAAACAGAAGAGTAGAGTGTATTGTTTAGCGTGACAAATCAGATTTCTGTCCAGTCACCTATAAACAATGTTTTTCATAACTTTCTGTTACATTCTCAGTGATTTCTACCATTCCATATGCAGAACATTAATGTACACACAATAAGTTCCTTCCTCTTCATTGCAGAGGTTCAGTCTCTGTCCTGGACTAGAGAGAGCAAATTCCTTCAGCACCCAGAGAGAAAAAGATAGAAAAGGAAGAGTCCTACAGGAGAAATAAGGAGTTATTTGGTAGAATACAAACAATTCTGAAGCACAGACTAAGTTAAACATATTAATATTAACAAAATATGACACAGGTTTTATGTAATGTTATTCCTTTGAAGTATGCACTTGTTATCTAAGAATATGTCACACTACACAATTTTGCACAAGCATGTGATGAAGAATCCTCCCACATACCCATTTATTGGGGCAGGATGGGCTCGTAGAGGAATATTAACTTTGATTTTTATAGGAATAAAATCACAGTCTAAAACTATCTTCTCTAAGTATTAATAAATTATATCACTACACAGAACTGCAGTATAAAAATGATGATACAGTATCTTTTTAATTTGAAACACTTCATTGTGAACCATAATTACTGATCAGCTTCATGAACAATGCAATGTCACATTCAGTGGCCCTCACAGCTTCAGCTGGATAATAGATGTTCATATTTTCATCTTGGGCTAAAATAAATAAAAATTTCCCATGACAACACAATAGAAGCTGATCCTAGCTTACAGTCTGAAGCTATTAATTTCTTGGAAAGGCCAAGGAAAACTGCCCTGCCTAGTACATCGAAATAGCTTGCAAAGCACTAACATGTGTTCCCAAAGTTAATAAATTCAAGTTTTATAATACATTTTCAAATTCTGTAGGCTACTAGAAGGAACATACCTTTTCTCATTTAGGCAAATCTCTTTTTAAAAGGGTCAAAGAAACAGAGACTGCATTGGCGAAATGAGTCCATAAATAGGTCAAGACATTAACTGTAAAGTTTTTTTAAAGGATGGAAAGGCATTTAACAAATGGTCTAGTAACTAAATGGATATCTTAAAAATGAAGATATTCCTATCTGATCAAGTAATAACAGTTCCACAATCTTTGTTTGCTGTGTTTAAAGCCAGCTGTATCAAAGCAAACTTAATGGCTGGACAGCTTTATCCATACTGTGCAATTTCTAAAGTAAACAGTTTTATTTCATGCCAGGAATGAGCACATTAAGAACAGAAGTCACAAAGGTTTATGAACAAAATCAACCATGAGTGAAGAGATGTAAAGACAATTATCTTTCTGCTTTGCAGCTTAACCTTTAAAGCAAATGTCCCACCACTGAGTAAAAACAACCACTTTTGGGAAACAAGAAATTACCTTCATTTATATAATGATATTATCAAGCCAAGCAAGGAAGCCTGCATCAAAGTGAAAAATTAGGGCTTGTGGTGCAAAGCCACAATTTCCAGCAATTGCAGAGATGCAGGTTCCACATCCAGCTTCATGAATGCTGTCAGCAGCCAAGTGACTCCCTTGCTAGAGCTTGAGGAAAACAGCCTCTGACACAGTTCCATGAATACAGTCCCCAGAACACTGCTCTAAAGGACAGAAGAGGACATCAGGCTCCTGGAGCATGGGGCCACTGAGCAGCTGCATTGCAGAGGGTGGCCCAGTCTTGGCTGTTAAGTAATCTCTGCTGAGCAGCTAAGATCCACTGGGAAAGCAGCAAAGGTTGGCTGCAGGAAACTTAAAAATCTCCATGATATCACCCAAAATGAGCTGAAGAAGAAGTGATTAGTTTTAGTTTGGTTCCAGAGGGTACAAAAGGGGGCTGACAGGCTGCAAACTGCCCCCTGTACCCTAGCCACAGCCCCCTGCAGCATCTGGGGGTCACACAGGAGTGGTGAGAGGGCTGTGCAGCTGATCCATGAGGGTCAACCAGCCAGGAGCCAGAAGGATAAGAGCACAGGAAGGCTCTGCCCTCGCTCTGGCACAAATCCACAGTGGGCAAGCTGAGCAAAGTGGGTGAGAACTGCATGATTCACCAGCAGACACCAGACCAGAGCAAGGCAGCAAATCAGGTCTGGTGTCAAGCTGGGCAATCCAAGTGACAAATTGGGAATAGCAGAAGACAGAATTCTGCACAGACACACATAGCACAGCTCAAGCATAGACCAGCACTGGTCAAGCATAGACCAGCACTGGTCAGGACCATGAAGGTCCATTAGTACCCTCAGGGCCCTGGCACATGCCTGGTGTACAAGGAAGCAGGCAAATATACCCTGAAACTCTAGCAGTTCACACAAAAAATAACATTTCTGGACTGTGGCTCAATCCTTTTTTGCTTGGCTGTAAGAGAGTGACCACAATACTTGGAGACATTATCCCCCCAGCTTCTTAACTCTTCTAATTCATAGGTTCTGTTGTCTTCCTGTACAACTACTGTTCCACCAGTGCATGTGGCAGGGATATACAGTCTGGATTGAGCTCTTTGAGAGCTGAGGAAAATCAACAAATCTGAGTTGGTCCACAAAATGAACCAGAGGCATGTTTAGACTACAAACTCTACAGTGCTAAGATGATATCTTAATTGATATGCACGCTTTTGCTATGGAGAATGCACAGCATATTTACAAGAATAAAAACAGAAATACAAAACAGCATTTAAATGACAGTCAGATTTAAAAAATCTAAAAACAAACAAAAAAACCTCAAATCAATTACATTGTTAGGTAGAACAGCCACTATGCACATTGAAAAGATTTCAAAAGGGTTGGCATGTCCTGCCATCACTAAGCCACTGATAAATAACCATTCAAAAAATTCAAGAGTCCTAGATTTTATTTACATGACAGGACTTACAGATTACTCGCATAAAATAAATACTTCTATTCACTATTCCCTCTGTTCTTCTTCCCTCTGACCCAGAAAGTTATAAAGATGTGAATGTCTGTTCAAAGGCAGAATGAGCCTCTGTGGTTTCTGAATACTCAAGCAGTAAATAATCACATTATACTTAAGAGCACAGGATGGTGAGCAATTGTTATGATAATGGTGGATACCTCTGAAATAAGTGACATCTGTACTGTAAAAATGATTTAAAGCTGATACATGTTTACTTAGTCAATCTCCTACCCAATCCAAACTTTATTTTAATGTTTTATGTGCGCCCTATCTAAAGTCAACTTAAATATGTACTGTGATAATATTTAAATGTTATAAACCCTAATTTTCTCATGCACCCAAATATTCACTTTTTTCAAAAGGGGTTTAACATCAAAAAATGACTTTTATGATACTTTATATGACTGATTAACACTTAATTATGAGCGGAATTCAGTTGAATTTCTAAAATATTAAAGTCTGTGAAAAAGTATTCCAAGAGATGATGAACAGATTTTTTTTGTTCAAAAAACCACAAAAATAGTTATCTTTTTTTGACAATTCAGTGTTTTACAGGAAAGACAGGCCTCCCATATGCCATTTTTTACTGTGTTTTAATTTTCCTTATGGAGTTCTGCTATTTGAAACACACAGAAAGCATACCAGATTTTTAAATGTTCCTACTGCAACAATGTCAGTCACTAAAAGCGTAGAAGATACATCAGAACAAATCCCAAATTATTCAGGATAAATCAAACCTGATTAATGTGATAACCTGAATTTAAAGTTAATGCAGGCATTGTGAGCCACACAGTTCTCTGCTGAAGCTGAAATTAACATGTCGAGTTCCATGGCAAAGTTAGAATGAGGAAGAATGCTGTTACTATGTTTTCAAGTGAACAGCATGCTCTACTGGCCAGCTCAGCACAGCAAAGCCCAGCCCTGACTGCTCTTTTCCCTGTGTCCTAATCCTAATTGTTGGAAAGACTGTAATTAAGTCTAACCTCTGAAAGAGTGAAAATAAGACCCCTCCATCCTCCTTTCCCTGTGGGTATCCACAAGGAAGAGGTCTGTTTCAGTCTCACAAACCATGACAAAAATCAAAAAAGCAATTTGAAAAAAAAGCTGTTCTTCTCTACAGGCATGTCAACACGAACATGGCAGAACCAGGGAGTTGGTTTGTATCTCCACACATAATCAAGTTGTAGAATGAAGGTGTTACCAAAATCAAATACTTCATGCAGCAATACCTGTGGAAGTCTTTGCCAAGATTAAAAGTATTGGACATAACATGCAGATTTGCATTAAAATGTCTGGAAAACATCATTTTATTGTTAGCCTATAGCACAAAGAAGGCTGAAAGGGGACTAAAGTGACCTTTTCATTGCCTCTTGCTCAAGAGATATGAAAGCATGGTCTCGTGTAAGAGGTCTATGGGAACCAAAGCAAATATGCCAAGGTCAAGGTATAAACATTTTACAAGTCTGCACTTTTCTTGTGAGCTTCGTTCTCCTGTGAAGAGAGAAGTTTCTGAAATCTCAACTGCTCTGTAGATTCAGACTATCTGTTCTAAGATAGATGGATCCCCCCAGCAGAAATCTCTATGTTGTGTAACCTGACATTGCCTTCAGCAGCCAGAGGAGTGTCACATGAGAGGCAGATGGAAAAAACTGGATGATTTTTGCACAGTGTTGCCTGAAGAATATAAAGCAGCAAACGCAACCTACAGCTCCCAGTTTGTATTCACAATATCTACAGCCTGATTTTTCACCAGAAAAATTAGATTAGCTTTCATAGAGCCACAGAAAAAAAAAAAATCAAAAAAATAAATCAAAAAAATCAGTAAATAGCCCATTCCTCTTCCATTAGAAAACAAAACTAAACAAGCCCCCAAACACAAAAAAACCCCCAAAGAACCAAAAACCTCCAAACAAACTGATAAAAAAAAAAAAAAAAAAAGGAGAGAATTTGAACAGCCTGTTTTCAAGGATACACAGTGAGATGTAGCTCCAGAGCCCAATTAGACAATCTTTTCCATGTCTTCAGTACCCTCATCATTAAAGAAATTAATAACATTTAATCTAAATATTCTTTACTGAAATTTAGGCCCATTTTTACCTTTTCAAGACATAGTAAACTGTTTATTCCTTTCTTCATTTTTAATAACAGAAAAAAAAATATAACACTAATTCATTACTTAAGACAAGAAATAACTAACATATGGTACCAGAATGGAGATATTTTTAATGAAAAAAAAAAAAATATCCATGATAATTGCTCAGCTTTAGAGGAGGCTATATTAGTAGCATAGAAACTCAGCATTAAAGAGAGATGAAATAGCTCAGCTAAATTAAACATTCCCTGGCTGTTCAGTTTAGACAAATTCCATGTAAAAATACTTTAAAACCTGTCTGAAGTACAACAATTAAATTGTTATCTCTAGGAGGTTATAGAAAAAACAAAATATCTAGGGAAAAAAAACCCCATAGTATGTATCTTTACAAAGGGTGCTAGGAAAGATTAGGGGAACTTTTGACTAAGACAAATTCCTAGAGAAGTGTTAAAATAAAAAATATTAAGTTCAAAGATAACACACACACAGAAAACAAATCATAGCTGGTACAGGTTCCTTCTGTGAATAAGTCACATGAAAGCAATGTGCATCTTTAGCAGAATTTTATGCCCTGTGAATAGTGGAAAGGCAATGGAATTTATAAATTATAAAGATTTTGGCAGGAACTCATGTTGAATTTTTGCAAGGATATGAGGCAACCAAGATCAAAATCTGCAAAGGGTGTGAAACGGATAGTCACAGTGCTGCTATATGGTTAGCAAAACTCCACATTAGTCTGCTCAGTATTTTTGGAGATTTTCATTAATCATCTGAATAATGCAAGAGAAAGTCTATTGTTACTAAATTCAAGGATGTCAGCAAGCCAGGTTGTAGGAATGAATGGATTTGGAAGGATCTTAAGATCTGTCTATTCAGTAGTGATTAATATCCAGTGGTACAGTGCAATTCCTGGGATGGCAAACCTCAATATAAGTATCCTTACTATGCTAATCTTAGAAGTATTTAGAGTGTTACAAGGGTGTTAAGTGGAAACGGAAATATTTAATGTCATGTTCATTTCTGTTTCATACAAACTGCACTGGCAGCAGGAAAGTACAACAAATACAAAAACACACAAGATTTATGATTTATGCATTTCAGGCTGTTTCCAAAGTTACTGGGTAAAGCTCTCATTCTCTGATGTAATATACTGGACTAATCAACAAAAATGAGGATAAAACAGAAATACAAGGTCACAGCAAGCGTTTAGAAATGGATTTAAGTCAGGCCTAAGGATACAACTCATTCTCATTCACCTTTAGAAGTCTACTGAACACAAAATTACATCTGAGATAGCTGCCTAGGGCACCTTTATAGCCAATAAGCAGACATAGGCACATCAAAGTAGAGTTTATCTCATCCTAGAATACACACCTGACCATGAGTCATACCCCAGCACTGGACTCTTCTCTCAATGAATCATAAGGGAGACTACACAACTAGCTTTACCCAGGCACCTAAAGTTAAAAAAAATATTGTCTTGTCCTCAGTATTCAGGCAGAAACTCTGAATCATCCATGTTATCAGAAGAACATCAGAGTAATGATACAGTTCTGGGATGGTGTTGTTTTGTTGTTTTGGGGGATTTTTTTTTAATTTTTTTTTTTTAATCTAGGTTACTGCAAAAGAAATTAAGACCTCAAGTTGTTGTTTTCAGTCTGGATTTCTCTTGCTAGTTAGGCAAGAAGCTGGTACAAGAAGGCTGTGCAGAGTCATAAATGTGCCTTAATAACTCTGAGCTTATTTTTTTTTCCAAAGTATATAGCTTACATTCTGGCCTTCTAAGGTTTCTGTGGTTACTGCAACTACAGACACTGATTTCTGTGCTACTTTTTGGTTGAATTCTTTGTTTTATCCCTTTCTGTTACAGCTCAATTGTCTATCAGCTGGTCTGGGAGAGGGCAACGTTCTCATGGCTCTTTATAACATGGTTAGGGGACTGCCCAACCTCTCCCACCAAGGTTAGACTTGCGTTTGATTTCAGTAGCGCTGAAATTTCACTCACACAGGTTTTGGTTTGGATGAACATCAGTTGGGATGTTCAGCATTATGCAGAGAGAGATAACTCAAAAAAGGGAGTCTTCTTCCCAAGCTCCCCTCTAACAAACATTTTCAGTAGAGACGAACTGCTGGATGATGACTGCTGCAAACTTATAAAAATTTATATTTAACCATTAAAATGGGTGACAAAATCATTCAACAGAACCTTAGGGTGTTCAGAATAAAACAGCTGCTACCTCTTCATCAGAAAGGTATCTTCTCATGTTATGCCTATTTGCTACTGATACTCACTTTCAAGTGTAGCTTTCAAATACTGCTCAACACTGTGCACCCAGAGGCAAACTGAGCTATTTTTTCCAAGTAGCAGGTTTGGGGAATTTCATTGGTTGCTTTTCACCAATACTCCTGATTTGTAGGTGAGACAAGACAACACTCTGTATTTCAGGGATAGTTATACATAACCCTTTAATTCCATACAACAGCGACTTCCAAACCTCAAAAATCCACAGCAGTGATTTCAGAGACAAAATTAAACATACCACATCATCTTTTCTCCTATTTTCTTCATTTACTGAAGAACTGAGGACAACTGTGGCTGTAAATGTAACACATTATACTTTGATATAAAGGATTCTTGACACCGATGTGAAATACAGGGTTACAAATGAAGCTTCAGAAATTTTTGCCTGATTTTAAAGGAATATGAACTTAACCTTACAGACCATACACACAACAGCATAGTAAGCTATAAGACAGCAAGAAGCTTACATAACAGTAGCCCTCAAAATATCCAGGAGTGGGTTTCTGAAATGAGAAGATGGGGCTGTGCAACACTGGGGCCATAGCTCCAGTTCTGACTACTTCTTTGGCAGTATAGGTTTTGACGTTCAGGGGAGACTTTACTTTTAGATTACCTCTCTTTGATTTTTTTTCCCCCTCCTTTTTTTAATATATACAATTTATGAACATTTCAAGCTTTTTTTTCCTCACAGTGGCCCATTCTTCTCAAAGGCATGAATTTCTGAAAATCAGATAAAAACCTCAATATCAATACTTTCTGCACTTAGGGAAAAAAAAAATAGCCATGTCACCAGATACTGCTAATGTGCTATGTCAGCAGAATACATGAAAAAGGCATGATTTTGAGTGCCTGGAGAAAATGGACCCAGAGGACAAATAAATGGTTTCTTCCCCTCTTTCCTGAAGATAAGTAGAGACACATGGTCACAGCTTATGATCCCTGGAAAGCATAGGTACAGGGCTTTTAATTTCCCAAGGCATTATCACTCATGTTCTTGGCACAGCAACAGAAATAAAGAGCTCTGCTATGGGTTAAAAATTTGGGGTTTAGCA
Source organism: Regulus satrapa (assembly GCA_013396955.1). Classification (NCBI taxonomy): domain Eukaryota; kingdom Metazoa; phylum Chordata; class Aves; order Passeriformes; family Regulidae; genus Regulus; species Regulus satrapa. The sequence goes on from VWZN01006307.1 coordinate 152,675, forward strand.
TCAGGCTTTTAATAACATCCAAAAAAACCCTGAAGCACATCATATTATCTGCATGAAGAATTGGGTTGTTTTTTGGTTTGGTTTTTGTTTGGTTGGTTGGTTGGTTTTTAATTCTCACCAATACTGTACTGTTTTCTTGCCTTGGAGTAATTATCACACTTAGTTTTCAAAGAACGCACTAGAGGTACTTGAAATAATCCTGAAATTGCTCCACACACAAAATTCAGTCTTCTCAAAGAGTGTCTAAGAAAGATTCCAAAATTCCCAGGAAAATTAGGTCACATAACTCCAGTTCTCCAGATACTAATCAGACAGAAGAGAAAAGAAAAAATTGCATGCAGTCAAAAACTGTTTAGCATCAGTTGTCCCCTCTTTCAAAGCACAAAATGAAAATCAAAAAATAAGTTTCTGTACCTAATGACCAATATCTAAAATAATGTCTATACTTGCGCAATTCTTTTTCATTTATCATTTCATACCTGCTGTAATACAAAACAGCCATCTGAAGTAATTATACCTTCAGATATCTACCATGGAGGTTATTGTTTTCCTAAAAGTGCTCTGCTTTAAGAATGAGTAGGTAAAAAGTAGAAGAAAGTAAATGCAGATAAATATTGTAAGCATTATACCATACCAGTACCACCTAATCAACATATACACTTTCAATCATAGTTATACAGCATTAATTTGGATCCACTTTTGCATATATTCAGGCATATATTTTTCTCTTTTCAGTACATGTCATAGTGTTCGCAGAACTTAATTCATGTAACTAAATTTATCCATAAAGTTATCCATAATGGCAATGAACAATTGGTGATTAAGAAATAGGATAAACTAATATTATTTGCCTCTGAAGCTGAGATTTACAGCAAGTTTCAAATTTTTACATTCAGTGATTTCCTTCATCATGAAATGAAGAGTTTTGGAGAATTTCTGAGAATTTTGAGGAGGGAGAAAACCCCAGGTATTTCCACAGAGGTCCAATCTCTGATATTGTTCCAATTTCCCTTTGCAATACAGATATTTGTACTTCCACAGTAAAGTTCATGGTTGGAAGGGGAGAGAAGCCTTCTTCCATAACTTTAAAGGTCCAGATAGATCTTTAAAAGCTATATTACTTCATGGAATTCCTAAATGGGCAAATATTTTCTACTTTCCTCACTGCTTAGTGAAATAGTGTAATACTAAGTAAATAGAAATCAATTGTTTTGGTAAAAATGCCTGAAGGAAATTCTTAAGAAAAAAGTTCAACAATAATGAGATACTACAACTTAAGTGCAATCATACCTTCAACATCCCTGACAGATACCTAACCTCAAATTTGTTTAAATCTTAAATGCTTAGAAACTTTTAAGTAATTAATCCTTTTTCATGAAAACAAAAGAGCACAGTTCATTAGTCTATTTAAGCCTCAGGAACTTTTTATATTAGGTACTGGAATAATCAATTTCATCTAGAAATATTTCAGGAATATAGATCTGGATGTAGCCACAGGTTCTGGACAGACCAGCTTAAACATGACAATGTCCCAGAACCAGGTTCAATAACCTGATTCAAGAACTGGGCTGTGATAAGATTATGGTTGGGCTTTAATCTGGGCTTTAAAGCCTGCAAGAAGGAGCCTTTGACTCCGTAGCCAAAACTGAGTAGAATCTGTATTACTAACTCACTGGTCATCTTCATCTTCCAGGGAAAAATAAATAAAACCAAAAGCAAAGAAATAGACAAACAAAAGTTCTCTTATATTCTTTAGGGGAGGGAAAAAAAACCCCAACAACAACAAGAAAAAAAACTTGTAGGGAGCAAACAAAAGAAAAATATTACTAGGATAAAATTGAGACCATGTAGTTTGAATCTTGTATTATTTAAGGTGAATGCTTCCTAACAATTCATATAATATATTGACTGTGGTTGCTCTGGTCAATTAAAAAGTGCAAATCTCTTCCAACAGCAGTTGGACACATTGTGTGAAGCACTTGGTTTCAGAAGCATTTCTCTGAACACATTTTGCAGAGGAAAGGGAAAGTATAAATTTCCAGACATTGCCAAAAAATTAGTGACATTTCTTTTCCTTCCTTTAAGCTTTCACTACCTTGAGTTTTTAGCTTCACTCCTCTTACTGGTGATGCTTTGACGCACTGCTGGTGAAATAATTCAAACCTAAGCTAGAAGAAAACTTAAAGCCTATTTCAGGAGTACATGAATAAATATGCTGATTAAAGAAAGATAAATTCTATCATTTCCTTCATTATTATGGATTTCTGCAACAAAAAGAAAAAAGAAAAAAGAAAGGAGCAATCAGGGACTGATTTTAAAGTACAGCACCCTCTGACATATGACTAAGCATCTCTTTTCTGCTGCTCAAATCTTGGGTACAGGAAGAAAATCATGGAAAAATTGCCTGTGATCTTTCAAGCTCATTGTTGCCAGCAGCACTTTTTTCCTGCTCTTATCAAAACTTACAGCTAAATTAGTGTCCTAATTGGTGGTTCTGGCCAGGACACATTTAATTCCTGCAGTAGGCAGGAGGGGCCAGGAGCAGGACCCCCACTTTTTTTATACTACATTATGTCATTGCCTAGGGCATGGGGAAGAGAGTCTCCTCTGGGGAGAAGGGGTTCCTTCTGGTTGAGTAAGCATGATGGCAGGAGAAGTGGGGTAAACCCAATCCTCAGAATTTTGAATGTGAATCACTCACTTCTCTCATACACTTTCATTATTCAGATTTCTGCTGTTAGTGTTTGTTTTCTCATCTCGTTGCTGTTTCCAGTAAATTGTTCTTATCTCAACCCATGACCTTCTGCGCCTCTAATTCTCCTCTCCACCCCACCGTAGGGAGTGGGTGATGGTGACTTAGCGTCTTAGTGGGAACACAAAATTGGGGAATGCCATTCCTAAACCACAACAGTTAGTCACACAAGCAATGCAATTAACATGACCTGTGTGAAGCGACGTTTGTTGCAAGACAGAGCCTGCCTGCCCCACTCATCACTTCAGCATCGGGGCAGAACGCTTGTGCTGCAGAGCGTTAATGTTCCCTCTTCCCTTCTGAAAGCCAGCATGGCAAGAAACACAGTCAAGCTCCGGGAGGTGAAATGAGTCATACAGTACCTGCTGCTTTCTGTCTTTGTTACAGGGAGCTAAAGGTTAGCAATATTAAGGTTTAACTTACACCATAAACAGGCTCAAACATATTCTATTATCACCCATTTTTTTTTTCTTTTCTTGCTTATAATATCATCCTTCCTGTTAGAGCAGGAACTCTTACATCAGTCTTGATATGAAAACAAACAGGAAACCAACTCCCAGAAAAGTCGGACAGAGTGAAAAAGCTCATGGATAATTTTTTAATGTCATCTTATCTCAAAGAAAGTTGAGCCTAGATCTCAGGAAAGTATTAGGGAAGAAAAACCAAACCCAGCATAAAATGTTGTAAAAAATATTGTTAGAAAAATTGATTATCATATATACTGAACTATTAATTAAGTGAAACACCAATATTTCCTAAGCTTTTTCATGCTTTTATGTGACATATTTTTCACTTTCAATAATGTCAGTACACCCCACCTCCACAAAAGTGACCAGTGAAATGGCATTTAATGTACAGTTAACAGCTTAAATGAGAAAATGCTTTTTCATGCCTACCTCAGAAACCTAACAAAAGGAACTTCCTCTGGGCATGATCAGTGATTGCTCATGGATGGGCAAGGGGTTCCAGGTCACTAATAAATACTATATCTGTCTCTGTGAGTACTTGCTTCCACAAGGTAAGGCTGAGGTGCCTTTTTTAGTGCTCTAAAATCCCTCAGAAAATAAATCCTTGAACAAGTGTTGTACATCCAACAAAAGAATATAAACTTACAGTTCCTGTGCATTCAAGGAGAGAAGTCCAAAGGTCAAGGAGTTTGACTAGAGTCTTTAGATAGGACCAGCATAGAGTGTCTGCATACATAAAGGTGACAGCAGTACTGAAACGAATCTGCACAATGTAGGATGTGTGAATTTCCTATTTTCAGTGGAGGATTGCTCCTTCAAACAGGATCAAAAATAAAAAGGAAAAAGGGGAGAGAGAGAGAAAGATAAAGGGAAAATAATTCATTATGGTGGTGAAACTCCAGGATGGTCTAGAGCTGGGTGAGGGCTGAAAACAGATTTCAGTAAACAGCATCACACCAGTCACAGGCAATGATGTCAATATTGTCAAGGAGAATCTATATCTAAATGACAGGGGGAAAAATATGAAATAGAACAGGAGAACCAGCCACTCAGATGACAGACTGGAGCAGAGGTGGTATCTTCCCCGGTGGTCTGAGATCCCATATTTTGGAACAGAAGGACAATGTCACCTCAGCAAGGACCAGTGAAAGACAGAGCAGGAGCAGGTTCAGCCAGTATTGGTGGAACAGCTTTGGGCAGGGTGGCTCTTGGCAGCACCAGAAACACAGAGAGGAATGGGATTTCCTCCTGTTTTGGTAACCTTTGCCTCAGCCTGGCAGCCTGAGGTCACAGAAAGTGGGGCAGCACAAGTCAGAGTCCAAATCTTATGTTTTCCTGCAGATCCCAGAGAGGCTGAAAGGTCCCTGGGTCACCGGCGAGTTTGAGAAGTCTGTCTTCAGTGACACAAAACTACTCATTAAATATGCTTGAATCACCTTGATCCTAGAATTGGGATCCTAGACATGAAATGCAGATGCAGCATATGGGACATTACCCTTTGCTGGTTGCCTAAATTTATGCCCTGTTCTTATTGTTTGCAATTCTTCCAGACTGACACCATGTGCAAGGAAGCCAAATATTTTTTGACATCAATGCAACATTGTTTAGACCATACATAAGAGAAGTTCTCATGCCCACAATTTACCCTTTTTCTCCAGGATCTATTCAGCTTTTCCTAAGAATCACACATGCTATGTTAATAAAGTTTGTCTGTTTCATACTCCACATTTTTTTCTAAATTACTTTCCCACTGCACACATCCCTGCTTGCTCTGGTCAGTTTGGGAAATTCATGCAATCACAGCCACTGAATGAAGAATGATATTAAAATATAATGTGGACAGAAAGCCCTCCAACTTTCCATTCTTGCTCAGTAACCTATAAGTACTTTCTTATTATCTTCTGACTTGACAAACTGGGGCCAAAAAAAGAGTTAGTGAAGATCCCAACTAAAAAAAAAAAAAAAAAAAAAAAAAAAAAAAAAAAAAAACAAAAAGGTTTTAAAATTTTTTTTTGAANTAAAAAAAAAAATATAAAAAAAAAAATACAATGGTTTTAAGATCATTCTGTGAAGCCAAAGCAGACCACAGCATGGATGCTCATTCAATTTCCATAAGTAGAATGTTTTCACAGAAACACAGAATAGTGTAGGCTTGAGTATCTATCTCCAAACACTTGCTCAAGTCAGGTCTCATTAGATGAGGTTGCTCAGGCTATGACCCATCAAGCCCTGAAAACAGTGGAGATTCTAGAGTCTTCCAGACAACCTGTTCCTGTGTATAACATTCATGGTAAAAAAACCATATCTGAAAAGATCATCTTATTTTTCAGCTTTTTCACTAAGAGAACTCTGGCCCAATTTTTTCTATATTTTCCAATTATCTAGTTGAAGGAAAAGGAACATCTCTCTCAAACCTTCCCTTACCTGGACATCTCCTCACATTTCATGTGCTCCACTTTTCTGGCAATCTTGATTGCTCTTCAGTGGACTCATTCCCATATGTCGTCCCTTACATCAGGAAACCCAAAAATTGACACCATACTCCAGATATGGCCTCTCAAGTGTCGCAGAGGTGAAAAACCACTTCCCTGGAGTTGCTGGATACATTCATGCTGATGTAACCCAGGAAGTGGCTTATCTTCAGTGCTTTACTTGATTGGCCTTTTTTTTTTAATTAGTTTTATTTCTATTCTGAGTAGATTTCAATTTTATTTCTAAATCTTTTGTTTGCTAGAACCTAAAAATAAGGCATTTAAAACTAAAATAACACCTTACACAGGGGTTGTCAATGTTTTAAATACAACCAGGAAGAGGTGGTTCAATTTCTGCACATACTTACACCTGAATCTTTTTTTATAACCAAGAGTTGTTCTAATTTTACCAGCATGATTTTACCTCTTACTCTGTGCTCACAAACCAGCTTAAGAACATTTCAATTAAACTGAATTAAACTGAAGATATTTTCTAACCCCTGCCAGTAGAAAGATTCCTTACGTACCTTAGGGTAAATGAGAGTTAAGTTCCAAGATTAACCAAATAGAAATTATGTTGACAGCAATAAATTCAATGCACTCTGTTAATAATCTTGCACCACACTGGACCCATACAATAAACCCTGTCATGAAAGTGCAAAGACTTTTTGAGTTAGTGATACTCTTCAAGTTAGTAGGACACTGCCAGACCATGGCTTAAATAATGACTTAATTTTTCACAGAAAAAGACATTGTACTAATTTATTTTTTTAAGAATAGTAGACATAAAGATCTCTCAAATAGAAGGAAATTATGGGGGTGGTTTTTTGGTTTTTTTTCCTGAAACCACTTTAATAAAAACAAAGACATTAAATTTTTATACCTAACATTCTAAAATGCTGAAGTATTAATTCAGGGTAATAACTCCTATAAGCATTACTGAATTATGCATTTTAAATTATCATTTTCAAAGAATGACAGTGGCTATATCACAAAACTGAAAATAAATTTCACAAAACCTATTCTAAGTATTTTCTATGCTATGATTTGTGTGAATTATTTAACATTTTCATTAACATTGTCTGGAAACATACAATTTAATCTGACTTGTATCTTGAGATCCTTGAAATGTCTGAAGACCTAGTCCTGCAAGTTTTCCTGTATAGGCAGGCCACTAAATGTGCACATATGCATTTCTAGAACTCTGGATATTCAGTACTGAAAATAGTGCTGAATGTTAACACCGTTTTAATTGTATTACCTCTATATTGTTCCCTTCAAAGCACTATACATTTCTTCTTCCATACTACATTAAAGAAAAACACAAACTCAAACTCTTACCTAGTTTACAGGTTTTTTCAGAAGTGTATAAAATTTATGGAAACAGAATTCTATCAAAGGAAGGTTTTACTTTAAAATTCAAGTATATTGTGTGCCCAGTTAAGCAACAGAAAAGAACAGCATTGCTTAGCACAGTGTCTGTTTTGAAAGAGATATGGCAGACCAAATAATTAAATCAAGAGTATTCAAGCACCAATTAACATTTGACTTGAACTTCAAGTAAAGATTTACACTGCATCTTATGGTATTAAGACTATCCAGACCATGTCTGATACATAAAAGAGTGAGACACAAACAGATGATAACAGCTATTGAAAATTAAAGCTGCTTTGTTTGCATCAAGGAGAAGGCAGCTGATGGGTAAAATTTCCACAGGAATTTTCAATCTAGATATGCAGAGATGAAGTAGATGCCTCGGTGAACAACAGTAGATGCTGAAAATATCTTAGATGGCTCCTTTTTTCTGGGTGAGTATTGCTGACATCCAAACCTATATACACGTATATATGCCTTTATCAGTTAAAATTCAGATCAGTTAGCAGCCAGTAATGAGTGCTGCTGATTATGCTCTCAAATAAATAGCTTCAGTTTGCTATTCTATAAACACATACTCTGACTGGGGAAATAAACAAAACTCAGGTTTTCCTGTCCCAAATGAATCTACCCATAAACACAGTACACCCATTTCTCTTTTTCTAACATTAAACTTGATGATTGCTGACACTTCTCCTTTTCAGCAGCAGGACTGAATTGAGCCTTTCCAATTAATATATGTGAATAAACCCCAATTATGGGATGCTATTGCATCAGTTAAGATCTGCATACCTTTTTTTTTTTTTTTCCTACAGGGCTACAAAAATTCCAACTGCTTAATTCCTTAAAACTACTTAATAGGAGGGAGAATAAGAATTGTGCAGCTTTACTGCAACTCAGCAGACATAAACAATGCAAAGTATTTTGTATAGATTTCCCAAAGGATGTATCAAGAACTATCTTCAGCATGTTGAAGATTATGATTAAGTCTTAATTTGGGGTATTAATAGCTATCCTGACAATTTAATCTCTGTAAATGTTATTACTATTACAGGGAAAAAAATCTTTATCCATTTTGCTGAGGCATTACCATAGATCTTCATGTTTGAGAGAGAGTTTCTTTGAATTTAAATTCATTTGCACAGAATATGTTTGGAAAAAAAATAAGAAGGAGAAGAAGAAAGAAAGTACATTGGTCTCCAGCTTTCTTATGAGGTGAAAGAAATACAGATATTTTAAAGCTTTGCCTTTATTTTCACACCCATATGTTACAGGTACCTGCAATTATGGGGAGGCACATTCAGCATTAACACTTAAATATTTAATTTCGTAATATGCCTTCTACACAGGATGTCTAAATGAGGAATCTTGTGCTTACAGGACATCATTACGCAAAATCCCACCCGAAATAATTTTTCCCACATAGCTGTAGCTGTAGAAATGAAAAATATTAATATTTCTAAATTAAGCTCCATGCCAATGTCAACAGTTTCATACTCTTATCACTGATTGCTTATTGCATTATTTTATATCTTATGATAGCCCAGGTAAAAGCCATAATCTCAAGACATAAATGCTTGATTTTACAAAGATATGGGACACAGATATAAATCTGTAGAAAAACATGTGGAACCGCAATATAAAATTACATGTCTTTCATAGAAAATACCTGTGACCCACGAGTGTTACAAAGAAAACAAAAGAAATTAAATGCAAATGACCTACCAACAAAATTTTCAAAGATGTCTCAATGCATTCACTCAGTGAATTAGTACAGGCATATGCCACACAAAATACCCACACTCTAGTGGGTAAGAAACTCACACTCACCAAAATCAGGTGCAGTAACATATTTGATTAACATAAAGTGGAGAAAGAAAATGTCAAAAATCATACTGAAGCTATTTTATAAATGATTAGATCAATAAAATAAATGTCTATCATCTCTTTCAAGGTTGATTACTATGAGGAAAACAATCCTTTAATATTTACATGCAAACATCTTTTCACAATAAAGCTTAAATAAGAGAAATTATGTTATTATTCGCACATGGTAATTCTACATTAAAAACTGAAGTTAAAATATTAATAGAATCCTGTCATTTACATTTTCTATTTAAAAGACACAGCAATATTTATTCTTAGCTAAAAGTCACTAGAGGTGCAATCACTTCAAGTCTTAACACTGCGAGAATTGTCCAACAAGCAGAACAGAATAGCAGCAGGAGTCATGCTACTACCTGAAGTACAACAGAGAGCAGGGCTGAGAAAAAGAGTCAATGTAAACATATGTCTCAGCTATTATTCAGTCATACATAATTCCAACAATGCACCATTTTCTGTGCAAGACCTTCTAGAATAAGCACAAAAGCAATTTCCTCACTAATAAGTGGAGCACAGGCAGATCCACAAATCTGGTTTTGTTCACTAGCTATGCAAATTTGCCTTTTGTAACATCACAGAAAGCCAGAAAATTATGGAGAAAGGAAGGAAAATAACTGATGCCAACCATGGAGCATATAACAGAGTAAATGGAAGAAATTCATTTTGCCTAACTGCAGGATAGCAGAATTGTGATTGACATCATTTAGTTGGTTGCTTGGCATTCAGGTCAGCAGACTGATTTTGCAGTGAGAAGACAAGACTAGGCAATCTACCATATGACCACAATGCTTCCACTTCTGTTGAATTTCTTCATTGAAGAAAAGATGTAACTCCATGGTTAGACCTGTCTATAAATATATTTGTATGAATAAATTTCTATCTTTGACTCAGTCAATAAAACCTTCCAACTGTTTCCATGGTTCTGGAAAAACCAAGGCTTCTAAAAGTTTGCAGATTATTCCTTGAAATAAAAGGATGGAATTCAAGCCTACAGGTTTGGCGGGTTTTTGGTTTTGGTTTGTTTTTTTGGTTTTTTGTTTGGTTTTTTTTGGTGGGTTTTTGTTTGTTTGTTTGGGGTTTATTTTTTGGGGGGATGGGGGGACTTGGTTTTTTGGTTTTGTTTTTTTGTTGTATTTTTGGGGTTTTTTTTCAAAATGGCTAACAAAACCACAAAGAGACGAGAGGCTAAATCAGTGGTAGACACTAACAAGTTCTCAATAGCAATTTGACTTGATGGAACTAGAGTTAATTCAAGGCAGAAAAAGACCACTAGTCTATGTATCAGCTGCAAATAGTCAGATGTCACAAGAACCCAAGTTCTTTGCCATAGATGAAGCTCCAAAACACATCCTGAGAAGGGGCTGCATCAGAAATAGAAAGAAAGAATAAAAGAAAACTCCATCTTCAAACAGACAAAAAAAGCCACAAGTCAGAGGTAATGGAAGAAGAAACTGGTTTGAGGCTCAGATGCTTAAAGTAGATGCTAACCATTTCCATGACAAAAGCAACTTTCTTCCTATGAAGCACAAGTAACAGGAAAAAATAAGCTCTTTTTAGTGCAACAGAACATGTTGCAAAACTACATTCTGAACTCCAAGAACAGGAATGGCTGTTAGTAGACCCTTCAGCTTCTAGAAAGCAAGTTTACCATGTCTTCATTGTTCTCTCTATTTTGGGCTCATCATGAACTCCACCCCAAGCTCAGAGAGAAGGCCATAGAAAGGAGACATCCAAAAGACTACCTTTGACACAGTCACAGCCCACTGGCAGATGCAATTCTCTGTGTCATGGTCCCAGTCTGTCAGTCACACAAAAAGCTCTCCCAGAAGCTTCAGTTGCTTGTGTCTTGCAGACTTCTCTGAAGTCAGCCTCGGCTAAGAAACATGTCTTTCTGAAACACACAGGAAGTCATACTTCTTACAGGCCACTGGGTCAGCTGATCAGATGGGNTCATTTCCTGGATTGGGGGAACCTGTTACAGCTCCTGAGGAATCTGAATTATTAGTAACATCCTCTCTGACAGCTTCCCAAGGACACGTTTTCCCCACACATTCTTTGTCCAGAATGCACCAAGGATTTCATTCATCTCTGACTCAAGTGGACTCAAAGGTCATCATACAGATTTAATTCAAAACAAATCCTTGTCTCAGCTTTAATTTTGTGGTCTGGTCAGTAGTGGAAAAACTAAAGTAAAGCTGCAATACAATAAAACAGTTCTAACTCTATCATGAATTATAGTCACTAGACATTTTTTCTCAATGCTATGTAATCATTAAAAAATTATGATGTTTTGATGATGCATGATACTAATTAGGAATAAAAAAAAATCTATCACAGAGTACTG
>VWZN01006307.1:164738-200795 GCA_013396955.1 Regulus satrapa
TTCCCAAGGACACGTTTTCCCCACACATTCTTTGTCCAGAATGCACCAAGGATTTCATTCATCTCTGACTCAAGTGGACTCAAAGGTCATCATACAGATTTAATTCAAAACAAATCCTTGTCTCAGCTTTAATTTTGTGGTCTGGTCAGTAGTGGAAAAACTAAAGTAAAGCTGCAATACAATAAAACAGTTCTAACTCTATCATGAATTATAGTCACTAGACATTTTTTCTCAATGCTATGTAATCATTAAAAAATTATGATGTTTTGATGATGCATGATACTAATTAGGAATAAAAAAAAATCTATCACAGAGTACTGAAAAGCAGAAATCTTTGCAAATTATAGAAAAACAAGACTTACATTCATTTAGGTTCTATAACACAGTTTTATGATATCCTAATTAAATTATTTACTAACTTTGATTTTTTTTCAGCCTCACTTTCAAACTTTTTTAAACTTTCTAGTCACTACTAATGGGGTTATCAAAGAAATAGAGAAAACATCCCAGACATGCGTCCAAGAAGGAGAAACTACCAGTCTGGAATGGGGACTGAAAGGAGGACATGTACTTCTCTCACTCTTAGAAATACAAAAGAAACACATGAGAAAAAAAAAATTTAATCAGTGCCCTGTCAGAAAGCCACAGAGGTCCATATCTGCCTTCTCCCTACTCCTGCAACTGAGAGTAAATGCATTTAAGCATAGATAAAATTGCAAAACAATTCTCCTGAGCAGTATCCAGATGTATCCCTAAAATTTTTTCCAGGTCCTGTCAAGGTATATATATGTTATGTTGTTCAAATTCCTCGAACCAGTCCATATTTCATGAAATAAGGTACTTATCAGTGACTGGAATTCCTCAAAATACTTACATACATGTTTCATTTATGAGTAAACTGCAGTTATTAGGAGGCAATTTTTATGTTTCTTCCAGTAACTGCGCACATCCATGTCCACACAAATGATAATTTGAAAGAACTCCAGGCTGAGCTATCAGGAGCTTAATGTCCTTCACTGAGACAGTAACTGAAGAATCATCCTACCAAGTCGTGTCCCCAGTGAATATTTCCGCAAAAATGCAAATCCTGGAAGACTGGGATTCAGCTCCACAGCTGTACTATGTAAATGCTGTGATATAGGAAATTTTCCAGTGAGCTTCCAGACACATTTTAAGCTCTAATGCAGCATTTTGTCAAGGTACAAAATGCTTTGGCTGTGTGAAAACGGATTTTCCTTTGGATCTGTAGATATTAATACAAATAGAACTTCCCAAGTCTAGGAGTGAGCTCTGTAAACATAATAAGAAAAAGTTCTTGTAAAACCAAAGTTTTATAGGCATGACTTCACTCTCACAGGAATTAAATATAGCCTTGAATATTGTTTTTAGGCGGCAGCAGGCTAAGTATAAGCAAGTCACTGGCTTGGTGTCAGAAATACATCTGAGATTACTTCTGATACCATCTGATCCAAGAATCTGAAAGTCTAACCATTTCTCCTTTGAATTTATCAGATGGGTTCCCCTGTCCTAAGTTACTAATTTCAGATTCCATTTTGCCAAAGAATGTTCTCCTGTACCTGAAGAAAAATAGGAATCCTGCACCAGTTTCTCAGCATTGAACATAACAGTATTGTCACCATAAAGCATGACAACCTCAGAAGCAGAACCAACATTCTGCAGGCTCTGAAATTGCATATTCATGGTTTTCATTCCCCTCAGAACCAGTGTCATCCTTCTGGCTGCTGAAACAGATCACAAAAACAGAAAGTCTGTGGGGGTCTGACACATCAAATCAGGACTGTGGGAGATGCTGAAAAGGGCACTGATGTTTACTGATGTTGGCTTGAGCTATTCAAAAATCCGGAGTGCAACATTGTGAGAACTGATGTGTTTGATAGCAATGACACCTGTCTGAAGAATGGGTGGTTCTTAGCCAAATTAATCAAAGAACCTGAAGGAACAGTAACCCTGAGTCATCATAAAAGTACACTCTGTCTCTAAACATAGTGGGGATAGAGCAGTGACTAAATTATAAACCACTTTGTAGAATTATTTTAAGGACACTTAAATATTCAAAATCCATGTGGCTGCGGCTCTTGGGGATAAGGTTAAGTGCTGAACATGACAGTGCTGGGTTAACCATTGGACTCAATGAGTTTAGAGGCCTTCTCCAGCATTAACAATTCTGTGACTCTATGATTCCATCATCTCCACTAAGACAGACATACAGAACTGAAATCAAATCCTTTAAGGTTGTAGTTCAAAGTCAAAACTGGACCCACACTAACACTCGGAGACAGAATAGTGGTTTTTGTAATTTAGGTTGTACACACAGAATGCTGTAAAATTGGAAAGAGATGCTTCCTATTCCCTCCAAAACTACATTTCCTGCATTCTTCACACAATAAAAGATTGCCCACAAATAATATATGGAAGACCAGATTATCTAGTGCAGTACAAGAACCTAGGAATACAGTGGGTTGGGTTTTTTCTGGCATAATTTACAACAGTCTAGCATACTTTGTATTAATACTTTTCAGCCAGACCTGATGTTCTGTTAGGAGAAGACAAAAAAAGTCCACTACAATTCCCAGCATACCTGCTGTATTGCAGCAAGGATTACACCACTTTACAAATACTTACTTAGCTAATAAACTAAAATCTGTCAATACCTGTTGAACCTCAAAGAATTACTTTCTGCCACAGGAGGGAGAACATTTGCATGAGGCTTTCACTTTATTTTAGTTGTCATGGGCATTCTGAGGGAGTAATGAAGTACTTTTCCTGTCACATGAAGGTATTAAAAAATGAAATGCTGGGAAATGACCCACAGATTTAGCTATCATCAGCCTGCAGTGTTGATGGTAGTCTGCAATGTTGAGAATTTACAGATTCTAAAGAAATATTTTCTCTCAAAACAGTGTTTGTGCTAAAAACAAAGCCCACCTAAGTGCATACAAGGAAGAAGAAAATGTTGCTTTAGGTTTTAGCAATGGCAGACCCATAAAATAAGTTATATCTGTATGCATCACAGAATGAAAATAATTCACTAACAATCCCCTTTCACAATGATAACCAATCACAAAATTGTCAAACAAAAGGATGGAAAACTTTATTGAATCAGATGCTTGCCAGTCTTCTGACAAATGTGTCAGCTGTGGGCATTTTAGTCAGCAATTTCAGTAACAACCAAAAGGCCTTTTGTACACTGCACATGAAGACAGCCTTCAATTGGCACAGAAAATAATAAATCCCAGGCTTTTGAACCTTTAATTCTCACTCTTTTTTGGATGTGTTGGAAGAGATAAATGAAGCTTTACCAATCTCTTTGCTCATGTCGATCCAGAATGTAATTTCATTCAAAAAATTTAAAAATTGTATGGCTCATTTAAAAATCTGGAATCAAATGTTGCCTTCCAATGTAGGTCATCAGAACAATTCTCAGAACAACTTCAAGACAGTAGGCTGTATGCACAGCATAGCAATGTTCACAAATATCTACCCAATGGCAAAGACATGCACACTGTATCAAAGCCCAGTTTGAACAATTGGTTGGAAATGTTCAGACCCAGAATGCTTTGAAGCTGGGTGCATCATAAATGCACTGCTTTGGGCAAGGCATATGTTTAAGCTGCATTTCTGTGGGTAAAACCCTGTCAATCACAGTCTGCTTTAAAATAAAAAACAACATTACAACAACAAAATCCCCCATAAGTCACCTTTTCTCTTCAAAGAGCCACAAGGGATGGAATCAAAGGAGGAACCAAATTTAAACAAAATGAATAGTGTCCATTTATCAGCAATAATTCTGCCAATTTACTGAAATTATGTCAAGTTTACTTCAGATTCACGTTGCAGCTTTGGTGAAAATCTGGATGTATAGAACTCAGTCAAGGAAAAGATGCCAGAAATCTTATTTTCTAAAGTAAATTTTTGCACTTTTGATAACCCTGGCTCCTGACATTCATGTGTCCAGAGAACAAAAAAAGTGGAGGAAAAATTGAACCTTTCAAACATGTATACCAATTATGATTAGCCAGGAGAAATTAAGTACCTTTCTACTGACAGGCCAGTTTGGTGCTGTTTCATTAACCAACACCCAAACTACCACTTCATATGATCAGTATTTTAAAAGAAGAGCAAATAAATCTCTTGGGAGCACTGGTATAATGCTGGTAGTTCTTAGCAAGACTTATTAAAAAACAAAAGCTTCCCCAAAAAAAAAAAAAAATCTGCTCACAGAGATGACACATTTTTCAGGTTTATTTCCAGATGGCCCAGAAAGGATCAACTTGCAAGTCCAAAAGAGACTCAGTTCAGGAACTCCTGCTGTCATTTTTGTTAAACAGTGCCCTTGTGATAAATTGTCTTTGATAGAGACTGCTGTTTCTTACACTGCAGAGAGGAATTCTGTATTACATTATCTTTCCCTGAATCTCTTAGAAATACTGAGTGTGCATTTAAGACAATTGAGAAAAGAATGAGAACTTGACAGTTTTTAAAATACATATCTGCTAAAAAATTAAAACCCGTAGTAACTGTAAAAGCTGCTTATTGACAAATTTTGTCCTGTCAATCAATTTGTCCATGTAACACAGCATACTAGAGTAGTACCATTAAATCAGTAACCTAACTGTACTTTTTTTTCCCTTTCCTTTTTTTTTTTTGACAGAATTGGGGGTCTCAAATTGCTTTTCTTCTTGTTTTAGAAAATAAATTTTGCAGCTTACACACAGTAAACTGATAGCTGTTATAAAATTGCAGTAGGGCAGAAACATAGTGATTTGCTTTCAGTACACTGAAGCTGAAGAGAAAAGAATGCATTGATATCTGCTGTAAGTCTTGCCATCAAAACAACTTTCCTTCAGAATGTCCATCTATTATAATTAGAATAAATAGCATATAAGTAGAATTCAATGCAATTGGAAAATACTTACAAATAAAGTTGCTTTCTTAACACAGATGAAAAATTCAATAACTAACAGCAAAACCTGAGTATTAAGACATAAAAAATTAAATGGTATAAAAATAGCATAAAAACACCCCAAACTGTCCTAAAAATTCAAATTAGTATTTCAAATTACCCTCATATTCCTTTTTCCCTTCACAAAAATCAGACCTCCAAGAAAGAAAGATTTTCACACACCAGAGATAAGCCAATATTAAATTCATAAGTAATAGAAGACTTCCAAGATTAAGAAGCCCCCAACTACATCTTAGAACTCTCATTCTTTAAATATTATGGAAGAGGCAAGCTGAACATCAGAGAGAGGGGAGAAGAGAAAAAAAAAAAAACCAAACCTGTGAGAGGCGGAGGGATTTCATTCAGGCAGCTCATCAATCTACAAACACTAATTGATGAAAGAAGCATTCTGATAGCCATGCATTTCAGTGCACGCTTCTAAACAGCCATTTACTCTATAGCTACTTATGAACTTCATCAGAGCCTGACTTCAAATGCCATGTTAAATGCTGTATTTCAAATGCAAAACCAGAAATATAAACAGTAGCCCAATAAAGATGCTGATTTATATGAACTCATCGCAGCCATGATTACTTCCAAAAAATCTGCACATTCAGATGCAAGAGAAATAATTTAACTCAGAGAGTAAAAGACTAAAAAGCACATTAAAAAAGAAAACAAACAAAAAAAAAACCCCAAAAAACCCCTGAGGATTGGACTTCTCAGCTACTTCTTTTCAAAAGAGACTACAAGAGTGACCTCAAACAAACACTAAATCTAAATAATCAGGGACCCTGTAAGAACAGTGGAGAAAGACTCAGAGTGAAGCCATATGATTTTTTTTTGACCAAGCAGGCATCACAGGGAACACATTAGTCAAAAATGTGGAAGAGATGAAAGGAAGAGAGTCTACCATAGGTCTGGAAATACCTTTCTAACCATGGGAACTGAGAAAGTGACAGCTGTTTTACAGAAAGGTCTGACAAATGTACTTCTCACAAAGTTATCCAAATGTTTCAGTCTATGACTGGGTACAAATATGAAATATCTGAGTGACCTTTTTTCTTCACTGCATCCTCTGTCACATCTGTCACTTGAATGTGAATATAATGTAAATGGTAATATGAATTATTTCTTTGAATAATTTAATAGAGTTTTCATTTGGATGATTGTGATGCTGATGACACTTCATAAATTTTAATAAGTCTTTCTCCAAACCTAGGGGTTTGACCACAGATTGTACTCTTTGTGTTGCAAAACACAAAAGGTAGAAACACTGTCTACATCTGTTCTGCAGAGGTCTGATGGAATGTCATGCTGTGGTTTGTGCCATAACTCAGCAGGTTGGGAGTTTGCTGTTTTGAAATAGTTATAGCCCATACACCCACATCACCGAGAGCTGTTACCTGACCTTTTCCTGCCTTTTTCCTTCAAAACAGCAATGAAGTCCTAGAACATTTCTGAACTGCTACAAGCCTTAACATCCTGTCAGCGACTGCAATAAAATATACACACAAAACATCCTCCTTTTCCCTTTGTGCATCTTTAGTTTCTCTGATACACACTTACAGCAGGACAAAGGACAAGCTCTTCACATTAACACATTCAGAATTACTCCCAAGAACAAATGGTGTTTCACAGGTCTGCAATGTATCATCTGACAGGTTACTGCAGAATGACCTGCTTTGTGATGAAGAATTAGGTGATATCACCCATTCATCTGGAAGTTTTGGGTACAGTTTCCATTTGTAGTTTCTTTTAGATCTTATTCTGATGACTTCAACCTGGGAAAAGGCTAACACAAATAAACTACCTAAGATATTTCAAGAAATGGTCAATAGAGGTTTAAACAAAATCAATCAGTTTTAACAAGTGAAAAGGTTCAAGGACTAATTTGACATTTGAAGAAAAGGTAGCATCAAACCAAGGAAAGACCTGTCATGTCACCCTACACAGCCCTACTATTCCAACAAGAAGTGTAAAGCCCAAAGGTGGTACATGCAACACAGCTGAAGCAGACATGCCAAGCAGGGGGGCATGCTGGACGTTCAGATCCACCAGTGGTGATCCCACAGATCTGGAATGCAATGACTTGGCACACCCTCGTGCCAACCACAAACAGCCCTGCTGCGGGGATCTGGTATCACCATCAATTATTTGATGGCTGTTCTTCACAATTAAGAATAATTAACCATATCTTGACCCTGCCCCCTCTGAGAGGCATGATGGAAATGGAAAATGAAACCTTTGTCTCAGATAGTGAAGGCCTTACAGCAGGAAATAAACAGAAACAAGTCAGAAAACATAGTGAAACAGATGTGTTTGCAGTTTTGGTAATCTCTGAAGTCAAACAGCAGAAGCCATCCCAAAATTTTAGATTTCCATGCCATACAAGAAAATAAATGTATTCAGGAGGAAGTCTTAGGGTTTTACAAAGGTGTGCCTGAGAACATGAAGATCAATTTCCAGACTATGTCATATATTGCAGCTAAAAAGAGCAACTCATGGTATCTTGCATACTTATAGACTTTATTCAGGAATATTTTAAATAAACTTCAATCAGGGATTTGATGAAATTTCTGTAGAGAGAGGGAGTCTTTAAAGCCACTACACAATACTGTGAGCTAGATAATCAAATAAGATTATGATTATGTACTGTTAATTCATCAGTCTAAAAACAATATGACTTCTTTAAAGAAGGCAAATGATACTGTAAAATGCAATAATTTGATTAAACACAAAAATCACTCAAGAACACAAATCAGGATTTTAAAATTAACAAAAAGAGAGGAGATGGAGCTGTGAAGACCTGTGCTGTTTAAATACTATCTTTAACATACATTTAGACAGGAAAGACTGTTGCAAGAAAATAATATTTCAAAATAGGTTGCCAAGATGCCTCTTCCATTTGTCCTTCATGAAAAGACTACCCTTTACCTTCCCATTTGGATTTGTCTCCTATTCTTTGGACACAATTCCTTAGAATTAGGTTGCTTGTCTTAATGGTTATGCCGGTCAGGGATTTTCTGTCAATATTCTGATAAGAAGCTTGCTTGCAGCAGTCATGCACACATATTTATCCTTAGATTGCAATCAGCATTGTTTTCTGATGAGTAGGAGTGAACTTTGAGAATTAAGATCACAGGAACTAGAGGACCTATTGATTTTTTGGCCCACCTAATTTAAAAGACAGCATGTAAAAAAAACCAAACAGATTTGAGGTTCTTGTTCTCCTGCTTTCAGATGTGAAATAAAGAAAGGTCACGAGCACATGTAAGAAAAGATGTGCTTTTTTTTGGCAAATATGATACTAGTAATGTCAAAATTTATGATTATCCATGCTTAAAGGACTTTCTAGAGGGCATGAGAACATTCACTGCAATTAAATTGAATAGATGAGAAACCTATTTATTTGAAACGGCTTTCATAACACATAGAACAAATAACAAACAAGTTGTAATAAGACCAAATACCAGACTTATTTCTTCTATAAAAAAAACCCCATAAAACTCAAAAAAGCCTTCCAGACCCTCAGAAAACTAATAGAAGGAACTGTAAGGAGAGCATCATCTTTCCTATTTCAAGTCTTAATGTGCTTTTTGTGAGACAAAGGAAGAAGCTACATTACATATCACATTGAAGGATATTCTTCTAAAAGTAGACTCATCTCATTCCCTAAAAACTTACAACCAAGCCAAGGAGCAGCACAGAACTTATCTGATAGAGTTTGAAGACTGAATCGCCATATATATCTGTGCTTGCATACATATATATATATACACATATCACTTTAATGTCCACCTGTTCAGAATAAGGTTAAGGCCATAAAGTTCTGACTGTTCAGAGCCTATCCTCAAACAGGTTTCAGCATTGCAGCCTGCAAGCAGTAGAGGGTAGATACTGATGAGACAGAAGATGAGAATATTTGTCAGGCACTGTTTCATGCAAAGGTGGTATTTTATCATAATTTCCACATACACTCTAGTCTGTAGATGTTTGTAAGTATACTGCTGTCATTGCTATTTTTTCCTCAGATACAGTATGCCCCTGCTAAAAGAAGATCTATGCTTCACATATAAAATCCAGTTTATATTTATTTTTCTGTTTTTATATAATGTTAGGCCTTTAGCCACAAGTTAGATGCAGTTATCCTTGTAAATACACAGACTATGATATGGAGGATGCCTACACTGAGCTTAGCACTCAGATCTATGGTGGGATAAACCAGAGATGTTCTGGGGCCCAGTGGCCCCAGAAATGCAATAGACACAGAGCACAAAAAAATCTCACAAGGAGAACAAACATCCCCATAGTGAAATTCAGAGAAGTGTTAGCACCCTGGGCTAAGTACCCAAGCCTAGGCTACAAGGAAATACACTCTTCTGCTTTAAACTCATATCTGCAAAATTTTATCCTGGATGTACTCTTTAAAAATAGAGCTGAGGGAAAAAGTAAACAAAAAAAACCACCTGCCAGTTTGGACAGCAAGGTTAATTGTTTATTTTAATCCTATTCAGAGCACCTATATCTAAGTAGATCTCTATATATTTTGTCCCTCTCCAAGCTGATCCATGGATTAGGCATAAAGAGAAAGATGAGCTTGGGATCCTTCCCACACGTAATCCCAGGCAAAAGAACTTCAGCAATCCTTACATATAGATACAGTCCCAGTATGAGCATATTAAAAAAAAAAAAAAATTTGATGCATTTTCTCTAAAACTGGAAAGAAGAGAGCAATATATCTAGTATTGATCACCTTTTTTAGACAAAAGATTCAATTGTGTGTGCTCATTTTCTTATGTACACATATGTATATGTGTGTATATGTACACATGCATGCATGTCCATGTTTCCTTATATGCTAAGGGAAAACAAATACACCAAAGAAAATCTCAGTATTAACATTACTCTGAACAAACTTCTCTCTATGCCTAAAGCAGACAGTAAAATAAGTAACCACAGCAAGGAAAAAGTCAGTCTGGGTATTAGGAAAACAGTAAGTATATTTAGGCATGAAAATCTATTTAGGTATGTGGTAGAATCACTAGTGTTGGACACAACCTAGGACAGATTAGTTGATCATCTGTTAGCTTAAAACATACAGCTGAAATCCCACTTGAGGGGGAAAAACAATCTATTATGGAAGGAGGGCAAATTATGTGGGCCCCTGAGATGTATTCTAACTCTATCATTTTATTGATGATGAAGGAAACACAATGCTGAAGGAGAGCCTTGCTACAAGAAATATCAGGAACACTTTGTTTCTGTGACTGATTCCTGGCTCAGTAGGGCACATTTTCATGCAGTGGTAGACCTCAGAGGTGAGGTTATATGAATGAAAGTGTTGGTTTAGTTAACCTGGAGATCTTTTCTTGTGACAATCTGTCAAACATACCCAAAATTCGCAGCAGGATCTGGAAAAACCTAGTCATGTGATCAGATAGGCTTAAATAATTTGTGTGCCCACAATCAGTGGCCAAGTCTTCCTATGTCTGCCTGGAATTTTGGCATAGCACATAATGCAAGTACCTAGCCTCCACAATTCAAGTAGTTAAAAAAAACAAAAGGCCCAATGGTTAAGCCACAGAATCCTCCCTAATGCCACCATACATGAGTTTATTATCATGAGCAAAGTGTCTCAATTTTGAACTGTACTCCAGGGAAAGTCTCCTGGATGATGTAAGCATTGATGGATCTAGTCTAATCACATTTATTATAATGTTTTTAATTCCCACTACAGGAAATTTTTTTATCCCTGAAATCAACATTTGGTTTCTGAGTACATTATAAGTGCCTTCAACTAAGCACAAAGGATAAAGCATCCTAAGATTATTAGATATATTTTTAAATAATGTTGATGTTCTTCACATTGCAGAGCAAAAAAGTGCAATCCATTCTTGCAGAGATATACTCCCTTTTATTAGCTGGAGATTTGACTGCTCTAAACACACTTGATGTAAAATTATTGTCTTTTCTGTTGAAGCCTCTCAGAGATCAAGAGATATTTATGGATAGTTTTGAATACCTACTCAAAGAAAGTTATTTTATATAATGTTTCTGCTTTAGCTGGAAGAAGAGACACCTGTCTTAATCTGAAGCAGATTGTGTCAGTTTTCTCTGTGCTCCTCTGTATACTGATGAGGAAGCTTTGCTGAATTCCAGCCTTAGGGCAGGTCTTTCCTCCAGAATCAAAATAACACGCCTAACTCAGGGCCATGAAAATGAGTGCAATGTCTAATCTGCCTAAACTTCCTCCTGCATGGATAAGGGATTGATTATGCTGATTAACATAAAGTGAGCTTAGACACAGATTTTATTATAAACCTTATTTGAAAACAATTCACTTTATTCCCACTGGACAAATCAAGATATTCTATTTTAATGGAGAAGTTCATTGAAGGATCTGTTTTTACTGTTTTTTCTTCAGTTTTCATATGTTACATCTTGATTGTAAAAATCTCTTCTCCGCCCCATTTATCTTCTGATAAGTGGCTATCCATTTTCTCAAAGCTAACTTGCTTTCACAACCTAACTGTTGTTCCTTTCCTTCAGTTGTATTTGTGGGAACTAGTAAAACCTAGTTCTAATGGTCATTTAAGCTTACTGCTTTTCTAATTAATCTAGCAAAGCAGGAATTGGATTTTCTTGTGTCTAATATAGCTTGTTTTTTTGTATGGGGAGAGTTTTCAATTTCTTAACTCTTCAGAGTTTTTTTAATATTTAGAAGTAAAATGAAGGAAAGGTATTATTAAATAATGAATCAACAATGAATCTTTAAGGCATCTGTAGCTTTCTCTTAGCTCCATTTTTATGCACAGAACAATAAACCTTTAAATTTGTTCAGCTCCTTGCCTGTATGTTGTATATAAGGTAAGAATAAATATCTATTAGGATAAATACTACCACACCCAGCTCAAGTCCATTTTTTGTTTTTACGCATTCACAGCTTATACTTTATAATGAAATGCAGTACAACAGTAATGATACATGTTCAAATAGGACCTGGAAAAGTGGTAAGCAAAATAGCCTGTGACCTGCTGCAGGGTTAGAACAAAATCTAATTAATTGCTTACTAAAATTGTTCAGGGTGGTCATGCCTAGACAGCCAGGATTTGCATATATATTCACTCTTCAGTTTTTATTTAAGCCCAACGATGACACTCACTGTAGTATATAAAAATACAAAAAAAACCTATATAAGGCTAGATAGCAAACAGGATAAGTATGGTACATTTTTTGATTCACTTACTGGTAAAATAACCAAATAGAAATGAAAAACCTGTCAGAGTATTTGCAACTTGCTAATTTAGACACAAGTTTTATTGGCCAATGCTCCAGCAGTAGAAGCCATCCTTAATTAATAACGTCTAAAACATACTGAGAAAATTAAATTCACTTAGTTATGAGAATTTCCCCTAACAGATTTACATTGTTTTATCCAATAAGTCCAAAAAAAAGTGTGAATAATACTTTAAAAAGTGAAACAGAGTAAACCAGCATTTGATTGGCAAAAAATAAAATAACTAGAGAACTAAGTGAGAAATCAGACAAAAATATAGAAAGAAAAACCATGAAGCAGCTCAAAATTACCAAGAAAATGTGAAGTTAGTCTACCTGATAAGTCAAGATGATGCAGCATTTTTATACTGGTTTGGAGTTTTTTACAATTTTAAATATTAAGAAAGTAGAATAATACAATTTTCATAGAAATCATCAAAAACTTCTTCATTTGGTAGGAAAGAATATAAATAATGCAAGAACTAAACCATTGAATCTTTCTAGTTCCAAACATTATTGTTTTTTATAGGCAGTCAAAATATGAAAGGCAGTTACATGAGCACTTATAATTTGCACTGGTTAAGGCACTGTAATTCTATATTCTGGATCCATATAATTAGGTAAGGAGTTTTAAAATATAATCAAACGCTCTGTGACACTGTGATTAGGATTAAGTACATAAAGAGTTTTGCATGTTCAAGTGTTAATTATTTCTAATTACTAATCAATTCATGCATTTTTATTTTGTTTTTCAAAGGAAAGGCCATAAAAACGTTGCCATTTTCTTATTAAATCAATATTCTAGAAACTTTTTAATGCTTACATATAAAAAAATGGTTTTGCCCATTTTTCTTATTAACACCTTTTTCCATAAAGAGCCCTAGTGCACCTACAAGTACCATTCAGGAGAAAAATGTAAGATTATAAATGAGGCACCATGCCCTACTACTCAGACAGTAGCATCACATATTTTCACATAATGGTTGCTTACAATCTTAGTAACACTTTGCAAATCACAGCTTCTAACAACTGCCAGCAACTGGCAGGCACGTCCAAAAAAAAAAAAAAAAAAAAAAAAAAAAAAAAAAAAAACCCAAAAAAAACCCAAACTAAAATAAAAACAAAGAAACAGTACAAATTGACAGCTATCAGAGTAACAGATGTGCAGTTCAAAATCTCTGATTTCCTACAGCTATATTTTGAGTGGAGGAGGCTGTGTTGAGAATGAAGTAACATGAAAAGCTTCTAACTCTCTCCAAGCACTAAGCAGACAATCCAGTTCCTTCTGAATACTCTGCAGCACAGTGCATCCAATATCAGCCAAAGCTGGAGCACTGCTCTCATCTATGATGCCAGTGTCTCTGTTTAGGCATGCCAGAGCAGAGACATTCTGAAATTCTCTTGCACATGATAACCACAATCCACACTAACTGCCTCTGTGTGGCTGAAAGAGCACCTGTACCATTTTCTGTTTGTTTGTCCCTCAGTGTGTCTCAACATCAATAAATAAATAGAAAATTTAACAGTGTACTAGAAGAACCTGGAGGCTGATAGAAAAACAAGGTTCAACAATCAGTAAGAGACTCCAGAATGACTATCTTTTATAGTAGTTTGCAATCTCCAGCACCTTAACATTCACTGAGGAGTTTTTTTTCTTTTTTTTCCTCACAATAATCATACAATTAATGGGTATTGCCTTGCCTTATACTAGCAAAATGAAAACTTTATTGCCTTACCTATGTCTTAGTGTCAAATCTTGACCCAGAAGAATTTACTAGTGGGGGAGTCATTCCTGATCACAACCCCACTGCCACAGATATAATTCACAAAAAAATTCCATTCCCCTTCCTGTTTTGCCCACTTCAGCTCAGCAGCGAGGCAAGCACCTAAAGATTTTCTGATGACTATAGCTTTCTTATGAAAAAAAGAAAAAATGCAATTTGCTATATGTGCAAGCTGTGAAATTCTTCTACTGACCACATTTATCCCTCGCTAGAATATTTTAAGACAGTTTGGAACAGCAGCATTATCATGAAACACATGCCTTAAATTGACATGGCTGAGACACACAAAGTTTCAAAACTCATTTACATGTACTAAACTGGTGCACGCCTACCAACAAGATTTGACAGGCTTGGCAGAGCTGATTAAACTTTGCTCTGTGCTCTTACTCTCTCCCGTCTCTCTCAGTTTCTGTTATCCTTTGTGAGTGATGCAGGCTATTGTATAAAACCAAAGGGCTACAAAGATGGCATACAAGACATCTCAAAGCAGGCAACTTATTTGCTTTTAGAATAGGCTGTGCTATTTTGTTGAAAGAGAAAGCCCTTACAAGCCAATCTTTTTCCTTCCATGGNACCAGATAAAATAACTATCTAAAGCAGGTTAGGGCATACCAATGGAAGAGCCTAGCTCAGTCTGTTTTCTTCTGCTGCATTCCACTGCACAGGTCATAGGGCCTGGCTGTGACATACTACGTCTTTTGAACAGTAAGTCTCAACTAAAAGACTCTATATGTGACTTTGACACAGGAGAAGAGGAATAGTGGGGAGAAAAAAAAATTAAAATTGTGAAAATATTAAAAAGGGATTTTCCAAAGGACCAGATGAGCAGAAGGCAAAACAGGCTAAAGGAGAGAAGGTTATACATCAGGGAAAGTCTAGGTGGATGAGGAAGGAACATCAGTCAAAAAAAGCACTGAGAGCTGGTGAAGTATAGATACAGATGGCATTTAGTCCTTGGTACTGTACAAGAACATCTCCAGCAAGTGGAAGGAGTTCTCATTGGTTCAAGAACCTCATGCTCTATGTTAGGTACTTCATGGTGAGCTGGCAAATCTCTTTGTTAGACAATTATGGCTGTTCCAAAGGGCCTCCAGTGTCTGAGGAGTTATTCTGGCTTAATTTCTTCTGAAAGATATCTAGATCACCTGCATCATGACTACCCTGAAAACTAAGGTCATTGTGAACAGAGACAGTCAGGAAGGTTGCTTCAGAAATGTATTTTCTTGCTTGTTAACTGACTGCCAATGTACACACAGCCTCAGAGAGCAAGCTCAGTGTTCATCTATTGTCTGCTGAAAGTGCCGACACCTANTTCCTTCCATGGGGGAAATAGACATTATGGGTTTTAACTTAACCGTCAGATACAGAAGCTACAAGCATTATAGCATAATTAATTACTTACTTAGATTTCATTGATAAGCCCAAGAGGATTCAAAGAAATATGAGAAATGTTTTATGTAGATAGAGCTTCAATTGCCAGTATTTCCTGGTTGGGATTTTCTTTACAATCGAGCACTTAGCTTCTGCATCTTCTCTGAGACCACGATTTGGATAAACAGCAGAGTTTTAGCAATTATTCAGTCAAGTGAAAAGGCTACTCATGGCTTCTTAGGATAAAACAAAGGACAGAAGGCATCTAGCCTCTCTATTTTTTTGCACATATGGACAAACTCCTGATTCCAGCACATCCATTTAACAATGTGAATTATGTTGTGTAAGTAACACATTTCAATGATATANGGATTTTCCAAAGGACCAGATGAGCAGAAGGCAAAACAGGCTAAAGGAGAGAAGGTTATACATCAGGGAAAGTCTAGGTGGATGAGGAAGGAACATCAGTCAAAAAAAGCACTGAGAGCTGGTGAAGTATAGATACAGATGGCATTTAGTCCTTGGTACTGTACAAGAACATCTCCAGCAAGTGGAAGGAGTTCTCATTGGTTCAAGAACCTCATGCTCTATGTTAGGTACTTCATGGTGAGCTGGCAAATTTCTTGTTTAGACAATTATGGCTGTTCCAAAGGGCCTCCAGTGTCTGAGGAGTTATTCTGGCTTAATTTCTTCTGAAAGATATCTAGATCACCTGCATCATGACTACCCTGAAAACTAAGGTCATTGTGAACAGAGACAGTCAGGAAGGTTGCTTCAGAAATGTATTTTCTTGCTTGTTAACTGACTGCCAATGTACACACAGCCTCAGAGAGCAAGCTCAGTGTTCATCTATTGTCTGCTGAAAGTGCCGACACCTAAACACGGAGGGGAAAAACCAATATAAATGTTTGGAGGGGCTCATATTGATGAGCTCCCTAAACAATCAACCCAAATTTGATTATTTCACAGCAATAAGTTTCTTAATTGTAAAAGAAAGTGCTATAGTCTTCCCATCTTGGCTGGACACAGGAAGATCTCTCTTCATACATCAGTTAAGTGGACTCAACCATAACAACATTAAATTATGTAAATATAGGCATTATTGAAGCTTATTTGGAAAGTCTAAAATACTTCAGTAGCAAGGCTGAAAATCACTCAAACATGCAGAATTAAAAACTCTGCACTCACTGAGCTGAGATCATGCTATTGTTGAAGCAGAACTATAAATATGAGTTGGATGTTGGCATCAAGTCACTCAATCTGAAAAATTCTTAAATGCAAATATGAGAAATGCAGGAAATTCTTTCTTCAAGGATTTAAGGCTGTGTGATAAATTGTAAGCACTGGTTCATTTTCCACCAACTTCCAAATCTGAATATCTTATCCTCAAAATATCCTCAGATACTTCCTAAGCCAAAACCAGTAAATTCCAATTGCAAAATTTAAATATGGTCATAGCCAGGGCGTGGAGCGAAGGTCTGACATAAATTTCCCATTCCTGACCTATTTCAGAACATCAGTTTGCCAGTCTAATGAGTTTGTTTACCTGGATTCAAAACACCAGTGAAGGGAATTAGACAATACCATATAAAGAACTATTGCACTTCAGCTTTTATACTGTTTTTGCAAGAAAAGGACAAAGATTTATAGTCAAGGTATTTGTGTTAGAGAGTGACAATTACAGTAGCTCTCAAGACATCACATAGCAATAGGCAATACACCTAAATGAGGAAATCTTGGAGGTAAAGTGGCACTGTCATAGCAACTGACTGCCAGAAAAACTGACCTGACTTTTGCAGCACCAGCTGCCCAGCTGAAGAGAAACTCCAAGATACAGCAGGCATATGTCTCCTGTGCCCCTGAACAGTCAGAGATGTGCAAAGATGAATAAATACAATAGCATTTTTCAAAACAGCCAAACGCTGTTAAGCATTTCTGCTGCATAAAGTACAATGAGCTGAATAGAACACAAACCATTTTAATTTTGACTCTAGCTAGTGAGCTTCAGAGCACACACTGTGCACAAACTACTATTCATAATGCTTTACAGCTGGCAGTGAAATGATAATTTGCAATAGCCACAATTACAGGACTACTCATTCATTAGGCACAGTCATTGTCAGACAGTTATAAGGAAGCCCTTCTCTTAGCAGCAGCAGGGATTTTTTAAAAGTCTGGAGAGCTGACAACCCTCCTCTTTTCCATAGGTTGTACAAGAGCTCCACAAAATTTGGAGGTTGTGAGTACAAAAAAAAAGCCTCTGAGGAAGCCACCTGGAGATCCCCCAATTTATTTCCTTTCCCAGAGAAACGTTCCTGCATACAGAATTCCCATGGAGATGTATCTTGCTCCGCAGCCACCACATCACACTCATGGAGGTGAATCCAGGACAATAGAGACATAAGACCAAAAAAAACCAACCTGTCTCTCTGGATATTATTTAATTAATTTTTTTCATTGGAAGGCAAAACAGGAATTTTAAAGCCTCATTTGACAGAGAGAGACTTGAGTCTGAGCTTTTCATGCTCTAGAACTGAGATTTGCACTCTTGATTAGAATAATATTACTGTTATCACCTTCCATTCCTAATAGTGCACAAGTCTTCATTTTTTTCCTGAAACCTTTGCACAAAGCCAGCTATCAAATGTATGCATGCAACATTCATTTTCACATATGACATTGACATCTGCAACAGATACAACAGCACATTAAAACTCCTTCCACAAAAACTGATTTTCCTTCCCAGCATAATACCAAAACCATGGGTTTTTTCCTTCAGTTGCTATCAGCTTTGTTCACTTTGTTGAACTCTGACACATGTGGAAAGATAAACTATGTATTGATTTTTTTCCTCTGTTTAGTAGCCTCATGAACAAAGAGGCAGTGGTGTTGAAAATGGTGCTTCTGGGAGAGAAGGGACATCACCCGCAAGCATTTTGAATCACAGCTCTCTTTTGGGTGTTTTTTCTGAAGTTAACAGACTTGTCACCACAGAAGCACACATCCACAAAGTGCATTCTGCTGATTGCTCCTCAAATTGGAGCAAAGGAGACCCATATGCATCTATCAGTTTAGTTCTTCTGCCAACAGTACAGCTAAACTAATGGTCCTTTTCCTGCCTCTGTCCCAACTCCCTTTGCTCCTTCATACATTTTATGACAGCACACCACTCTCAGTGTTGTTGCTACTCCCATACCTGGTATCTTTTATGTGCCTATAAAAACTATCCTCCTAGTAGAGCTGCCCCAAGAAATGCATCACTGGCAATTTCAGCCTTAGGTGAGCAACCACTTCACAATAATTCACTGTGCCATGCTCAATTATAACTACAATAGGTTACTTCCTTATTGAACACTACAAATCCTTCAGCTACTAATGGCAGAGTTTTCAGCAAGCAGCAGTCAAACAATAGTTCATTTCTCTCCTCTTCAAGCACATTTTGTGATGGTGAGTTAATTCAGCTAACTAACACCATGAGAACAGTTCCCTCAAGGTATTTTGCTATTTCTTATTTGAAGTCCCCTGCCAGAGTAGAGATAAACGATACTGGAGGGTGTGCAAAATAACAAAAAAAATTCTTATTGAGACATGCTACCACAAAAGAGCTACCACAGAGTTTTAGGCTCTACTTCAAAAACATACTAGCAATGTCAATCATCATTTGTCCACAAACTAAATAATAACACCTGCTCCAGCAGGAGCACTCTCTTTCTTATCATAGTTTAAACACCAAATTTTTCCTTCTTGTTGAAACATAAAAAACCCCAAATGTTTCACAAAGCATTATTTCAGCTATCTGGATTCCTGATCAGAAACTAGCAGCAAAAGAAACACCTTAGTAAAAAATTTTGCTAAAGCAAATATAGATACTCAGTCTTTGAGAAAACAGCAGAGTATATCAGAATTTTATCTCACTGAAAACATTCTACATATCACTTTTGAACATTTTTTCAAGTTAAATGTGTGGCTACATAAAAGAAAGAATTTCTGTCCAAAACAAAAATCTTCACATCCAAATATAAAAATTAACTGCCACCCCCTCAAAAAAGAGAAAAAAAGAAAAAAAATAAATAAAAACAAAAAAACACTGAACCAAAAAAACTTCCCATAGGCAGAAGTAAAATTAGGTAATGTCAATGGGGTTCTCCATTTCTATTGAAGGTTTGGGCATTTTTTTTTTTTTTTTTCATTTTGATGTTTTGGATGTCTGAATTTTTCAAAATTGTTTTTTTTTTTTTGAAAATTCTGATAGAAGACACATAAGAAAAATCCACAGCACAATTCAAAGTTATACTTGAGGAGGACAAGCATTCCCATTAGCTCCATTGTTCATAGGATGTATGCAGATTTTTTTTCTCTATGCTCTGAAGAGAAGCTTGCTACATCTCTCATTCCTCCAGAGGAGCCCTAAGCAATGGGCTTAGTCTTTGCTACTCCTATATGATGTCTGTTTAAGGGTAAAGTAAAAAAGTGACCTCCAGCAGCACCTGGATTACTGCATTACAGGTGTAATGCAGAGAGCATTACACCCAGAATGCCCGAGCCCTGGAGGCATGGACACCAACCTAAGTGGTCAGAGGGCCAAACAGACACTCAGTGTTTCAGACATCTATTAATGCCCCACTCTGCAGGCCACTGGCCTCTCCTTGACCTCCTGTTTCTGGCATGGAGCACTATATTACCCTTGCTTTCATTACAAGTAAACAAAATAAATAGTCTGTTAAAGGTTGCAAAAAAAAAATCATTTCAATCACCAAAGCATTTTCTTGATTTCTCATTCAGCTTTTATTTATTTTTTCATTTTGCTTCACTGCACTGGGTCCTAAACCCTGCTTCAGCAGCTGACAGACAAAATATTGATGCGCACAATTCTACCTACAGCCTTCTAGGGAAGAGTTTGTAGTCTATTTCTCACAGCTCCTCAAACTCTTCCCTTTCTTCCTTAAAGACACTCTCTGTCCCATAGGAGAGTTTATGACTGTACTGGAGAGTTTACAAACTGGGCAGCCCCATTCCTTGAGCTTATTACAAGCAAGAGCATGCCACTGCAAAGCTTTATATGTGTCACTGCAACCTCTCTCACTTCCTCATTTCTCCAGACAGTTCATTTGAGGATTTCCTTATCACTTAAGAAAAATTGTTTATAATTTGTGGGAGATTATGCAATAGGCAATGGTGGACTTTGAACATTTAAAATATTACTCCTGTCCTAAAAATAAAAAAATAAAAAAAAAAAAAAAGACATGATTGAGCTAAGTCTCAGCTCTGTCCTCTACACAGAACAGAGCCAGCTATCATTATGCATAATGTAACTTCAAAAACAAGGCCAGATATGTCTTTGTGAAACAAAGCTATTGATAGCAAATAATAGTTCAAGTATAAAGCCAAGATGTAACACGGAAGAAAATGGTGTGGCCAGTGGTGTGTTTGTGTAGAACACAGCTCCCTTTCATCTCCTGCCTCAAGACTGGCTCCTGTGCTCATTACCCATTAATGCTCACTGGCTTTCGACAGAAGGTGAAGTAAGCAGCATATGCCTTCAAATTTAAAGGTTTACAACCCTTAAGTTCTATGCAGTCATGAGCTGTTCCCTTCTCCCTGCTTTAATTTGTGTGGATTATTTCAAAATGAGATTCCAAGTCCAGAGACAGATGTTCTTGTCCTTGTGAAGAAAGCTGGCTTTAAAGTCACCTATGGCCTATTAGGATCCTCTCCCTGAAAAAAGGATGTCTGTTACAGGAGAGGATTCTCTGTTACAGGAAGCAAGGATGAATCAGAGACCACAAAGCTGATTTTGCTCTAAACCCTGGATCTATGGGAACACATGGGAAAGGATTTGTGGTCTGCATCTGAATGTTTGAAAGTTCTAGAGTCACTATTCTAATTTGTCATTTTCTACCTACATGTCCAATCACCCTGCACATTTCTAAGGGTCTAAATTACTGTGACAATGCTCAAAGTGCAGGGCTGGCTTTCATTTGATCAATATTATTTATATTAAAGTACTGAGCTCTTCCTTTTAGCAGTCATCAACATGACAGTTGATATCTGTGTAGTGATAGCTTCTTTTTGTGCAAAAAAGGCTGTTTTATAAGTGCAGCAAAAATGGAGATAAGATAGGGAAACACACAGGCTGAAAAATCCCTGAACACTGAGATTTTTCTATTAAAAAAAAAACCAAAACAACAACAACAAAAAAAAACCAAACCAAAACCAACCCAGTAAAGCATCTCTGTTTTGCTCTTGTGCCTGGAGATACAAAGGTAGATGTTATCTTACCTCTACTAGCAAATGTAAAGGACAATGTGCACTGATGAGTTCAGGGAAATGTTCTGCACTAATTTTCAGGCTGAAAAGTATTTTATTCCACAAGTACTTGAGTGAATGGCAAGGTATATCCAGTATGTAAAAGTCATGGATTTTAAGGGTCATGGAATTAACCATTAGGAAAACTATGACACTTAAGAGCACAGTAGTACAAACAGAATTTTGTGTAGGTGATACAAGCAAAAATTGGTGTGAACTACAGCTAGAAGGCTGAAAGCAAATCTATTAACACTGTTCCTAGCCACTTTTAGACATCCCATATCCACTTGAGTAAATTAGTTAAGTATCACTGAAAAAGGATGGACATTTGTCATGATGCAGTTTAAAATTAGGACATTCCAAGAGATTCACCACATCCATCACTATATTAAAAGATAATTTCACAGAGTTCCTTATTGACCTGGGTGTTTTAGGTGCAACATGATTTTACCTATCAGGGAACTACTGAGTGAGAAGTCAACACCAACATAAACTGCACAATCCTACGGCATTAACGCCTACTTTCCCTTCATTTCTGTTGAGGTTTAAAGTTGTGTCACATGCTGAGCTGGGTTTTTCTGCTCCCTGCCACCAGTGCTCAGCACATTTTAATTTTTTTTAAATCCTTCTTTAATATTCCTTAAGTTTTTAAAATTTCTTAAATAAAGAAAATTATAACAGACTTAGTGCAACAGTAAAGGCAAATATTTCTATATGCAGCAGTCCAGGTAATACAAGGTTACTGTTCCCAGAGTAATATTGATTTTACCACACTGAACATACTTTACAAATAATTGTATGCATGTATTACTATAGCAACAATGTTACATAAAATTTGCAGCACAGCCAAGCAATTGCTACTATGGGAACCTTTATATTTTTTTATATACCTTTTATTTTATATCTATATGGTTTAATTGTTGTATTAAAAAAATTTAAATTTTTTTGGCTTTATGTTATAATTTTACAATATACTGTGGCTTACTCCAATACACTCCACTACTGACACTGCCAGATACAGAGAATTCGGGATGTTTTTACTAGAGAAGGCAAACTTTAGATCTCTCAAGTTCTCAGTGACAACTGATTTGAAACTAAGAGTGAATTACCAATGAGAATTTGGGGCATTTCTGTCAAAATATAGAGAAAGAGTTTCAGAAACTCTTCTAAAGCTTTTAAAAAGTTCAGAATACGTGTTCCATTTTATAGCAGTAAAACAATAAAATAAAACCTCAAAGCCAAAAGTTTGGACATATAAGGAATTCAAATTTCCATTTAATCATCAAGCCTTAGTGTAAAAGGAGGATGCAAAATGCTAGCAGTTCTGGCAAATTAAGCAACTAATCTTTTAAGGAAGAATTACTATACAGAAGTTGCATCCCAAAATCCACATTCAGGTACTTAAAAATAGTCCTCCAAAACAACAAAAATTACCATCATCACACCAAATAACACCCCAGTCATATATCATTGAAGCTAACATCATATTAATGGGATATTCCTGATAACAAAGAATAAATTTTTTAAATGTTCATTGTCTTACAGGAAGGAAAGAAAAAAGGAATTCTCATCTGTGGAAATCCAATGAGTAAGTCCATAATACTTACAAACACCCACTCTATTAATGAGGCTGTCCCGCTTACAATTCTTCAATTCTGGTACTACGGAGGACTTCTAACTTTTTAAGCAGCTACTCAATGTTTTGCTGAGAAAGAAAGGCCAAACCTTCAGTGAAGTAAGATGACTTAAATACCTTCACAGCTGATGTAAGCTGACTCACTTTACTTTTCTCCACAACACCTGTTTTTTGTCTCAGCTGCTGATGCAGTAGCTCATATCTACAGTAAAAGACCTGAAGAAATCAAGCAGAAGAGAATGCTGCAGCACTTTCCCTACATGACACCCCTTGTGGCTTTCTGGATACATCTGAAAGATGGGCAGTTCTCTCTCTCCCTCCTCACTTCAGAGACACCATAGTAAGTTATTCTGACCTACAAATGCAAAATGGAATTGTGATTTGATAACACATTCCAGATATCAAAAAAACAACTGTGCCCCAGCTTGTTGGTGACCTGTTCATACTGGAGTCCATTTTTGTTTCTGTATTTTGTGAACCACAAAGTCATCTAGAAAGCAAAACATCTGAAAATCGTCTGCTCACACAGAGCACTGCTAGACATTCCCTTGGAGTTGATATTAATCCTACTTCAGAGTGTGAATCTTTCTAATCCCAAAGTCTAAAAGCCATGGAAGTAAGCCATGTATCCCTAAATAAAGGGAATGCAAGAGAGTCAGAATGATGCCTGATTTAAATGCAGGACAAATTACACTGGAGTTAATAGTTTAATTCAAACTATGGTATTTTACTTTCTTTCCTGATAAATCCTCTTGGTCTGTCTTTTCTTCCTGTATTTTATCTGCTGAGAACTTTTGAATTAAGGAAATACTAAATGAGGGTATTTCCAGAACTAGACTGAATTACTTCAGCTTGGCAGAGAGATTTCTTTACAAAGACTCCAGAATTGAAAGAAATTTTTGCATTTTTAAGGCCTGAAAATCTATAGCTGACCTGACCTATGATGATTGCAGATGAACTTTGATCCACGTCTATTTTACAGCATGTTTGAATTAGTGAACTCAGTCAACAAAGAACAGAACACTAAAATTTAATGGGTTTTTTCCCAGAAATGCTAAAAAATAAACTCAGTAAAAATACAATTTCTCAATTATCTAGCACAAAATAAAATTAAAATTATATAAAAAATAATAAAATAATAAAAAACTGAGTTTCAATTGAAATTACTTATGATTATGAATCAGATGAAAAATATCTTAATTCAATCAATCTGCACATACTATTTGACTCAAAAGTTTAATAAGCTGAACTGGGCATGGCTGGGATGGATTTAATAGTTTTCAGAGCAGCCTGTATGGTGGTGTGTTTTGAGTTTGGAAATTTGTGATTAAAAGCTAAAACAGTGTTGATAACACACCAGTGTTTTGACTATCACTGAACACTGCTTGTACATAATCTAGGAGGTTTTGTGGATTTTTTTTTTCCTTTTCTTCTTCTCATTCTGCTCTCGCAGACAAGTAGGCTGGGGGTGTGAAAGAAACTGAGAGCAAGCACAGCCAAGACAGCTGACCTAAACCTACCAGAGGCATAATTCAAACCATATAAACCTGTGCTCCCCAGCAAAAGCTCAGCAAAATAAGGAGGAAAGGAGAACCTTTTGGGCTATAGCTTTTTTTGTTCCCCAGGAATTGTTAGGCATGATGTAGCCTTGCTTTCTGCAGGATGACTAAACCTCTGCCTGTTGATGAGAAGCAGTGAGCGAACACCTTATCTTGGTTTGCTTCTGCTTGCAGCTTTGTCTCACCTATTAAACTGTCTTCATCATAAGTTAACTCACTTTTGCCATCCTGATTCTCTCCCCCCCACAGCTGGGCTTAATGAGCAAGTGACTGGTGGAGATGGACTACCCTCCAGATGGGGTCAACCTGCCACATAAGAAAAAATAAACCAAATAAATAGGCTTCATTTTATATCAAGGCAGACGTACATGATTATAGACTCCAGGTTTAGACTGAAAACTAGAATGAGATCAAGTTGTCTGAGATGGAAAATTGCAGAGAATCTGTCCAGCCAAGTAGGAAGAAAAGATAGACTCTGTGTCATTCATTAAATTCATCAGGTCTGATAAAGGCTTAAGAAGACAATATCTGCTCCCAGGCAGCCCTAATCATTAAGAAAATTAATTAGTAATAGGCAGAAGACTAAAATTAAGTGCAGAGCATGATGGACACATTCAAAGAAAGGAAAAAACCTTTCCTGAACATTAACATACTGATGAGGAAGAAGAGAAAACACAGAGGAAACAGTGTAAAAACAACATGCAAAATTCTCTATTAAAATCTCTCCTCTTTCTGACTGGCAGAAGTCTTTCTTTTTAGAAAAGAGCTATGGTCAAAGCTGGACTGGCTTAGGAAGAAAACTTTGTTGCCTGAGCACCTAATTGATTAATACTAAGACACCTACAGTATATTTATTACTTCTGCTGCTGAAGTTTTTCTGTCTATTGAAAGACACAACACTCTGGTGCCAGCAGAAATCAGACTGGCACCTCAGAAACTATTTACTCACAGTGTATTTTTATTAAAAAAGAACCCAGAACAAATAAAACAACAAATCCTGAGCACTCAATGACTTGTATTTATACAAAGGGTGAGGCCTTTGTGCATAGCTGATGCATATGCATCATATGTTCAGACATACCTTTATTCAAATCTAAGCTACAAAATGAATACTGCAGGGACAGCATAGAGTCTGCCTCACCATATTTTGCAGAGAGAAATATTTGCAATAACTTCTGCCTCAATAATGAGGAAGTTATCAGGCTTCTGAATTTCATCATTTCAATATCTAAACCTGTAAGGGGTAGGGAAGGAGAACAGGAGGCATGTGAGGCACAGGAGAAGAGGAAGATGGAAGAGTCTCAAAAAATGTGGCATTGTTTGCTAAAATTAACAGATCATAACAAATAAAAATGGAAAAAACACAGGAGATTTTTTTGAAATCCTCATATTGAAGTCTGGCTCTGATCCACTGCACCGTATACAATTAATAAAGATATTAAAAATGTGCATAATTTTGAGCATTTAGGGGAAAATTAGTATTGGCTCCTCAGCAGCCACCCACTTCAGTGCCATTCTCCATGAGTTGTGCTACATCTAATTGTTCTAAAATAAATTAATCAAGACATGTTCTAGGGTGTTCTGCAGCTTCTCCACTAATTAATTCAGACCTTTCTTTGCTTGCATTTGAAAGAGAATATGAAGGCAAGAAGGTTTGGGGATTTTTTCTGTATAGCTTGTCTCATTATGCAGCTGAGTGTGATTTAGCCCATGCATGTACAGTCAGCAAGCAGAATAAAACTAATGAGCACCCACAAATACTGCTGAAATCAATAGAAAATGCAGGGACATTGTGACTTTGAGACACAGTTTATCCTTCTTCAGAAGCCTAGTCATAGGTAGAAGGCCATAATCCCAAAGCTGTGTAAAAAGATTTCTGTACTGGTGGGTTTCATCTGTTTTATTTCCAGAGGGCAGAATCAGGCACACTGTACCAAACAGGCCGAGTCCCAGGGCAGAGTGAGAAGGAAAGAAGAAAACCTCTGTCTCAAGATGAGCAGAGTTCAGAAGAATCACAAACCTATTTCTCACACAGGCACCAAATCCATGGTTGGCAAAAATATTCTATGAGCAGCACATCACTTAATGCTGCAAATTAATTGGCCCAGCTGAGGTTCCCAACGAAAAAGATCTTTTATCTAGCTTGGATGAAGATGGAGTGTTTGGCCTTCAAGGACAGTGCAATGAAGATATCTAGCAAGGCTTGTCCTTATTCCATCTCCTGTTAAGCACCGCCATCAGAAGGGCAGGAGAGATGCATGGTAGTCATAGAACAGGGGTCACAAGCATTTTCAAAGCTGAAAAGGGCAGGCTGTTCAGCCCATCTGCCTTCATCATTACTTCCAGAGGTTGAGATGTCTCTGTATGATTGAGATAAGTACTAAAAAGGCAATATGATAGTTGACCTGTTTAAGGAAAGGCCCTTGCTTACTGTGCAAGGACTGTAGTTAACACTGCAAAACGTGTGGCACCATCAAAGAAAGTGAAGGAGACAAGAGGGAGGTGTAAGATCTGAAGACATTAAATGCTGCTTTTTAACAAGTTCTCCTGAGTTTGGATTCCATCTCTTTCCCAGCACTAAGGGCTAAACTGAGAAGCAGGAATACAAAATGCAGTAGATTCCCTACATGACACAAACAGCTAGCCCACGCCTCAGGTGGTAGAAAGTACCTGTCAAACAGAACTGAAAATTATTTTCAGCAGTGTACTCAAAATATTCTGTTGAGG
Organism: Regulus satrapa; assembly: GCA_013396955.1. NCBI lineage: Eukaryota > Metazoa > Chordata > Aves > Passeriformes > Regulidae > Regulus > Regulus satrapa. The sequence goes on from VWZN01006307.1 coordinate 192,363, forward strand.
CAGAAGATGCAGACCTTGGTAACAGGTTTTTTTCAGAAAAGTTGAATTCATTGCTTTTAGAGGAAAATAGACCCCAATAGACAGGAAAATGGATCCCCAAAAGACCCCACTAGAAAGACAGCTTGAGCTATGGAGCACAAAAGAAGAGTGGCTGCCCATGGGTCTGTGTGTGCTCATCCCAGCATCCCAGCCATGAGCAGCTACAGGGCACCAGGAAACATCCAGCTCTGGGCACTGGGCACCTCCCTGGGGATGGGACAATGATGAGCTGGGATATGGGTCCAGCTCGGTGGGGCCCATGACTGGACAGGGCTCTATTGAGCTGGAGACCAGACTTTGCTGTGGCATTACTGGGGCAGTCAAGGATGCTGGTACCCCTAGGGCCACCACAACTTGCACAACCATCAGCAAGAACTGTAAACAAGGAGTGCATTGCAGGTTTTGGGTTATATTTTCCAAGTTTCACAGCTACCTAATAAAATTTTACTTGCTACTTGTAAACCCTGTAACGTCTCGTTACAGGCCCTCACATTTATTTGTTTTTCTAGTGTAAGAAGTGCATTGATTTACAGTGGCTTCAGCGAAAGTCAAGGTCTCATTGGAACCTAGAAGTAGAAAAATATCTGTAAGGCTGAACAAGGAATATGTGGGCTGCTGAATGAGACAGGTGATTTAGCAACAGCAGGCACAAATAATATCGATGTATTTAATGTCATCTGTCTCAGTCTTCACTAAGGTCTACCTCTGTGATTAGTGAAAGTGATCGTAGAGATCTACCAGCAGTCCATTAGGACTCAGGGATTAATTGAGAGAATTCAATCCCCTCATGGGATACAACAGGCTGTATCCTTACAAGGCTGCTCTCTATCTTTGAAAGCTCATAGAGATCAAGTGGTCCAGCATGACTGGAGGAGGACAAATGTATCAACCTTTGAAAAAGTCAAAAGGTAAGCCCTGGGAACTTGAAGTCTCACTTTGATTTCTAGAAAAAAATCACAAAGCAAGGCTTTTTCAAGAGTGTTTCTGGACACATGAAGTAGAAAAGTTGGCCGTCTATTTAGTGTGGATTGTCATCTAGGATAAAATTACTAGATTTGAAGATGAAGGGAGAGCACTGGATGTCACTTACTTTCATACTCAGAGATATGCTTGACTTTCACAATATTATTGTATACAAATTATGATGTTATTATCTGCATTGGTTGGCAATTAGATATGAGAAAACCTGCTTGAATGATCAGTCTCAGAAGACAGTCAATAGCCCATCCTACTGTATCTAGAGGCTAGCTACAAGTGGAACACCACAGAGGTCTATCCTGGGACCCTCTAATACACTTATCAGTGACTTGGGGGTAAGTGGTTGTACACACTTTCATCAAGTTTGTACATGCATCAAATTAGGAGAAAGATCTGATATGCTTGAGAGTAGGATTTTGTTAAAAGAGATCTAGATAGACTAGAGGAAAAGGCCAGCAGGAATTTATTAATTTCAAAAATGAAAAATTTGAAGTCCTGCACCTGGGAAGAAATTAGCCCTTGCACAAAGGCAGGCAGGGGAATGATAGGCTGGGAAACATCTGTACTGGAAAGGACCCTGGGCAGACAGTCAGCAGTATACCCAGGCAGAAAAAATGTCACAGCATCCTTGGTCATATTATCATTGTTAGTAGAAAAAAAAAAAAAAGCACTTCATAGACCACATCTCAGTACTGCATCAAATTTTGCCCCCTCAATACAGATACTGATGAACTAGAGTAAGTTCAGCAGAGTTCAGTGGAGAGCTAGTAAGACACTCTGGGGTCTGGAGAACTCACCCTGTTATTAGAAACTGAGCTAATTTGACTTGTTCAGCATGGGGACAAGGCTTCAGCCTAGCTGAAGCAGTTCAACCTAGCTGCAGCCTTCTAAAATCTGCATAGAGGTCACAGAGAGGATGGAGACAGGTTCTTCAAAATTATGCATGATGAGAAGAACAGAGACAGCAAGCATTTCAAATGAGAGACTGAAACTGGCTGGAGGAATTATTTTTTTTTTCACCACAAGGGCAGACAGTCATAGGAACATGTAATGATTATTTTCTTCTTCCAGGGTTGGGATTAATGAGTGAGAGATGGTATTTCTTGCTTGGACACAGAAGTATATTCTTTCTTATCTATATTACAGTCTCACAATACATGAGTTCTTCAGAACACCAAGCTAACAAACTAAAAATGGAGCTCAAGGTCTCACTCTACAAGGCCGTTTAAGCATAAGCTAACCAATTATCTAATGCCACCTAACTTGTTTTTACTTTTAACCCAATAATCAACCACTCATGGTCTACATTGCGGACTTTTCTATCCAGTCACACAATATCACCCAAACCCAAGAAGAAGAAGGAGAAAAAGAAGGACAAAATTAAGCCCTAAAACCTCCATCTTGCTTCATCTATATTACTATATCCCAAACCTAAAAACTGTAAGTTTTCCTCCATGTGATTTAATACACTTCTATCTAAACTACACACCCAGTTTCATCACTCAATGTTGGGAGCATTCTCCATGGTCTCAGGTCAAATGTAGTGTTTTCCTGGGGCTCAGTAAGTGCCTGTTAGCTCAGAAAGCCTGAATTTCTCTGTGCCCAGGGTTCCAACAGGAACAGGTTACTCAGAAAAGTTGTACAGTCTCCTTCCTTGGAGATTTTTAAGTATACAATATATATTTAAAATTCCAGGTAATCTGGTTTGAGATGATCCTACTTTGAACATGAGGTTGGACTAAAAACCTGTTTAGGTTCTTTCCTAAATCAATTATCCTGTGATGCTGTGATGGTATTTTCTGTCCAGTATGGAAGGTCTCAAAATCTCTTCTCTTTAAGGCTTTGGACTCTATGCAAGCACATCTTTTCCCAAACATGCTACATCACACAACCCCTATGACAAATCAAAATTGGAAATCACATTTGAATCACAGAATTGCAAAAGTTTTAAGATTAGAAGGGACCTCTCAAGATGTCTAGTCAAATCCTTCTGCTCAAGTTGGGTCAGGTAGATTAGGCTTCCCAGGAAAAGCAACATATACAGAGAAATTTTTCATTCACTTCTTTACCTGCAAATACCAACACAGAAATCAATCAATCAATCAATCAATCAATCAATCCATCAATCAATCATCTAATCTGATGAGCGGTGAAAATATACCAAGAATCCCTAACAAACTTGATGAATTCCCAGGACTGTGAAAGTCTGACAGAAGATGACTAAAGCAAAGACACGTATATTCTGTGAAAACAAAATGGAGTTGGTCTTAGGCAAACTTTCAGTGGCTTACTTTCTTTTAACTCAGTGAAACATATCTGCAGCATATGTAGCTGTGTTGAGTAGGGCAACTGGAAATAGTGTTATGAATCCCCAGGCTGGAATTGTCAAATGCTTTAATGGCAGAGTAGATCAAGATTTTTTGGAGTTTGAAATGTTACCTGGGACTTGATACATTTTTGCATTTGTCTTCATCCATTTAAAATAATAGCTTTTGCTCACCTTAATACAGGAAGAAGAGAAAAGAAAAAGCAATTAATTAAACAATATGGAGGAAGCACTTAGGAGTTTCTCTAATGTTACCTAGAAAGGTAAATTGTAAATATACTACAGGAAAAAAATACAACTTTCTACATATTGAGGCAGTATATTTCTCCCTCAGAAAGAGTTACACTTTCTCACCTGAAGTGCCAAATTATTTATTCGGCAACTGATTAACTTTTAATTTCATGATCTCTAGCCAATATTTCACCTAAGATAGATAAAATTATCATTGTTCTTACTAAGGATCTGGAGATTTACTCTTTTGCTTTCACAAGTCAAGGACTATAATTATAATTGAGATGTCAATGAATTCTTCTGTATCTACCACGTAGTATAATGTCTCCTAAGTGAATTATAAATAGAGACTTTATATTGCTCTTAGGACTCTTTTCAAAGTTACCTAAATTTCCTAAGGTGTCATTTTATTCCTGGATAAATCTTACCTTAGCCAAAGAATGAATAATTTCTAGCATATATGCAGTTATCTCTCTTCCTCATTAAAATAGAAGTTAACGGTACAAACAGAGCAGCTTGTCTCTCCTTCTCACCTCTGGATGTGAAATACCTCTGTTGATGCCAGTAGAACATTGCTTTCATGTGTCTTTCTCTCCAAGAGATGGTACATTTTTTCCACTAACTCATATTAAGATAAAATGAAATAGATTTTCAAGTATGTGAAGGAAAAGTTGATCAGAATGATAAAAAATTAATCAGGAATAATCAGCAGAGATTTACCAAGTGCAAATCATCCATGACTGACCCGATTGTCTTCTGTGATGAAATTATGAGCTGCATGGACCAAGGGAGAGCATTGGACATAATCCACTTTGTCTTTCCTAAGGCTTTTGACACAATCTTCCACAGAAGCTCAGAAAGCTGAGAAACTATGGGCTGACTGAACTGTTAGATATATTGAAGATGCCTGGACACTGGGCTCACAGTAATCAATGGCTCAAAGTCCAGCTGGCAGTCAATAACACCATGAGAATCAGCAAATTTGTTCTGTGTCTGACATTGTTCCTCATATTCATCACCTGCCTGACCTGGATCATAAGGAAGAATGAATGCAAGGACAGTACCAAATGGAGGAAAAGCTGATACATTGAGCAGTAGAGTCTTAATTCACAGCAGTTTGAGAAACCTGTGAACTAGAGCAACAGGAATTTCCCAAAGTTTAATAAGCAGAACTGCAATGTTCTGTGCTTGGGGAAGAATATCCTCACACACTTTTTTAATCTGGCAAAGAGGGAGATCTAACAATAGCCTACAGCTGCTTGAGAGGTAGCTCCAGTGACCACAGAGGCAACCTCTCATCAGATATGGCCAATGGCAAAACAAAGGCCATTGGGGAGTAGTTGCAGTTAGGAAGATTGAAGGATGTTAAGAAAACATACTTCACTAGAAAGATAGTTGAGCACTATAGTATATTATTCACATATCTGGAATCGCCAGCCTCAGAGGTTTTCAAGGTTTTCAGACAAAACAGATCTAGACTTGCATCCAGTACTGCTTCAAGCAGAAGGATGGACTTGATAGCTTCCAGGGGCCTCTTCCAAAGAAAATGTCGATGACTTTGTGAAAATTCATTTAAAAAGTCACACTAACAAGTGTAATTTGCTTTTTAGAGTAATGCTGAGAAGGGTTATGGAATATGCCCTCTGTTCATGAAGATTCTTGAATAAATGTAACCAATAAGAGTAAGGAGAGATCCAAAACTCTAAGATCTCTATATTAGCTACAATGGAAGTTGTTCTTTACCTATTCAGAAAGAGTAAGCATTAACTGAATTACAAATCAACATGGAAAGGCAGTTTTTCATAGGCAGAATGTGGCTTAGACTTTAATTAGAGAACAGCATGGAATGCTATTCCTCTTCTATAATGTATTAAACATGTTTTTAAAATCATGGCACCTTCAACACAGGAGTGTCAAAAGTGTCTAATATTTGTTAAGAGAAAAGAATCATGAACATAATTCTGTCAACTTTTTGGCAGCTCTCCCATGCAAGAATTTGTTTTACTTTTTTTTTAAATGAGACTGAAAAGGGTCTGCCACCAAGTAAAAAAATAAACTAAATAAAAACAAATTGCAAATTAAAACAGCTCATTTAATTCTGTAAGAAAGTAACAAGATACTGAATCTTGCTCATGTCTTTCAATAAAAATGTGGGACAGCATTGCATTTCAGATGTCAAGTAGTAAACACATTTCATTATATTTGGTTTCTTCTTACTGACTATAAAGGAAACCCCTGGATGTGATGCCTGTCCTGGCAAGCTCTCAGCCAAAAACCCTGCTTCCTCCCATGCATATTATTTAATATCTGCATATGCCAGTATTATGCCAAATGCTTGTGTTTTTTCCTGCTGTTGGTCAGTGTTTTCAAATAATAAAATAAAAAATAAATTGGTATGTAAACTGCATAATTTGTGGGACCCACCTTATCTCCTTCAGCAAAACAGTTTTCTTTTTAATCATTGCACTTAAATCAAGCCACTCATCTTTAACAAAGCTAATGAGCTACTTTGTACTCCTGCTGCAGCCATTCAGTTATGCTGACTTCAATAGTATATAAAGCAACATTGAGGGAAAACAGGAATAAAAAGGCCCACTTGTGGTGGAATTATAAAATGGTTTATAGAAAAATTGTGGGAACTCATAGAGGATACTCAGAACTCATAAAAAGGTACTGAATTAGCTGCATGTGCCTATATCAATAAATTAAAGGCAAGGCAAGGGCTCAAATACCAGCCTACACTCATCCATAACATTTAATTGCTAACATGTATACTCCATCAACAGTTGGCAATTAATATTCTCCCAGACAGTGGGAGATTAAGTACAAGTCTGCAGGATAAGAGAGGTCAGGGACAGTGTGTTGTGAATGCATAAACACACTATGGTCCATTCTATTTTATAACATGGGCACAACCCTCAAGTTTTCAAGAAAGCTGTTCAAAACAAGAATCAGCATTACACTCTCCTGTGAACCAGAGTCAGAATGGATATCAAAACTACAGATGGTATCAGGAAGTACCTGTGCAACGAGTTTACTCCAGAATTAGCTCTCCAGAGCTCTTTATTGTTCATCATGTGTTCATTACAATACTATACTGCTCCTCCAAGGAGCAGTATATCTGGCACTCACTGCTCTAACCACAGCTCACAAAAACATTCCTGATAAGTCAAAAGTGCAGGGTCTGGGTACTGTACCGCTGACAATGCAGCCACAGCAAGAGAGAGCCAACATCAGTGGGTACAGCTTTTAACCAGTTTCCATTTTGTGGCTTTCCTGCTGCAGCAGTAATACTGACAGTACCTGAGCTCAGCAGCTTTGAGCTAACTCAACTCATTCACCCCAAGTGCAGCTGATACAACACAGGCGTACCACAAAGTCCAATTTCCAAAAGCCAGGGATCTTCAAAGGCTTCTCTCAGCTGCTGGCCAGTCCTGCAGTCCAGGCTGGTGGAGGCTCAGGGGACACACACGGAACAGCTCCCAACCTGCCTTTGTGAAATAGAAACTGGGGTGATGTGAAGCCCCCACGGCATTGACAAAGATCCTCAGTGGCACCTCCTCAGGCCCAAACTGTACCCAAATACAGAGCATGTCCAGGGGATCAGCCCCACATGTGAACAGGCAGGTATAAGATTTCCTTTCTATCACACCAGATAGATTTTCCTCCCATTATGTTGGGGAGAGGGGAAGTATGAGGGATGCATGGGGACATGCAATCACACAACTTCAGCAGAAAAAGCATTACATGTCTTCCCAAGGCAGAACAGTAGACCTACACAGTATACCTTAAAAAGTGGTGCAGCACCCCTACCTGAAACCAATATGCCTGAGCAGGTCTAAGTAGCAATAAAGGCAAATTTTGTCCATGATACTGATATGAACAATACACTTCCTGACAATATGTCTATAATCATAACAGAAAAATACTTCATGCTGCATAATCCCATCAAAGCAGTGAAATTCAGTCAGCAGTACACGACTGGATTTAACTGCCTTGGAAAAAAAAAAAAATCCAACACTGCTAAGCATTTTAACTTCTGGTCCTTAACAACCTGAAGAGCTTTCAGGGTGATGCCTTCAATAAGTTCTCACCTGAAGTTCTGATAGTAAAGTTTTTACTACTTTCCTGTAAGTAGATTAAAATAAGTCATGCCTCTGAATTAGGAACAAGTACAAAAAGTGCTTGATATTTTTAATTTTCCTTCTAATAAAACAAAAAACAGTTATTGTATGCAAAAATGGGAAAAAAATGCAACACACCTAGAATTCCAATTGGCATCACTACACTTGAGCAGCAGAGACTCCTCAAATGTTCCACTTACAATATTAAGGAAAAGGAAAGAAGGAAAGCTATATTTCACTCAGTGAAGATTGGTAATCCCTTCACAATAAAGCCCTCTCATTTAAGGTGACATGGAACTATTTTGTTAAGTCTTAAAGACCTGCCTTAGTGAAACATTAGTTTCTCAATTGGATCAAACTAATTTGACTTAAAGAAAGTGGGAGGAATGGTTTAATTAGCACTATTGAATATACTCTGCACCAGACTAGATTTTCTTCTCAGCATCAGGCAGAACTCATTAAAAAAGAGAACTCAACCTTTTGCTCATAATTACCTTTGGTAGACCAGCACTTGAGACAATTTTCTAATTGCAGAAGAGGAACTGCACAAAGCTACCATTCAAATGCATATATTAATTTAGTTTTATTTTCTGCTCAGCCTTCCAAAACTAATTATTTAACACTGAGGTTAGGAAATTGGAATGCCTCAAGAGGAATGGGGCAGAGGGTTTATTAAATAAATTGCATTTGAACCTTGAAGGGGAAGAAAATTCTAAAAAACACTTGCAAGATTGC
>VWZN01006307.1:217279-247631 GCA_013396955.1 Regulus satrapa
ATCAGGTTTTCTGTTCCCTTAATGCATAAAGTATTATATCTTCCTAATATTTATATTCAAGACAATAATTAGAGAGGAATAATATTTCCACTGTGAGACTATTTATGTGTGCATCTTTTTTTTTTTTTTTTTAAGTGCAACACAACTGAGTAGTGTTTGACAAAAATAATATATATTGGTCACTAGGAAGTTATGCAACAGCCTTCTGAAGGTCAATCAGTAGAGATGAAGAACCACCATCAATGCCAATTAGCAGCAGCCTGGTCATGTGTTTGTCCCATTGTAAGTGGCACCCTGAAAAGGATGCTGAGCTTAATGGTTGCAAAACAGCCTTGCGAATGTAGCACAGAACATTTAAAGTAAAATGGTAACTTCTTCAGCCTGAAAAGATACCAGGGGGTGAGGGCAGAACAAGGTTTATATAGCCATGATCTTCTCTGTACAGAATTTAATGTTTACTTTGTATTCCGCTGCTAATTTTACAGCACCAGCCAGCAGTGCCTTTCTGTGCTGTTAAATTTATGGCTAATAATTCAGCACAAACAACTAATACATCCTTTTGTTATGTTAGCCAATAGAACAACAGGCTTGTGGGTGCACTTAAAACTTTAGAGAATAGGAAATTGAGTTCAGAGTACCCTGATGTCATAAAACACCTTTATGTTCTTTTCTGAGAGAAAAGGAAAAGTATGTCAAAAGCATTAACTGACCTTGTGAATGCAAGAACCCATACCAGGAATTATAGAAGACTACATTTTTTTCCCCCACTCTTACTAAAATGTAATTATCATCTATAAACACAAATATCCATAACAAGTTGAAAGCTCAAATTTTTAGACAAATAAGCAAAAAGCCCATAATACAAAGCTATATAAGTGCCACTAATATTGGTACTAGCTGCATTGCTTATGCTTAATAATTAACTAAAGGCTTGAATTGTATTTTAGCTTTAATTGACACAAGCTTTGGGTTGAAAAAATACTACTGAAATAAAGAAGGTTGGGGTTTGTTTTTTGGTTTTGTTGGTTTGTGGGGTTTTTTTTAAAGCTTTGCTTATGTTGTTATATTTATTACAGAAAGCACTTACCCATTTCAGGGCTGTTAGTGAATTTCAATAGCTAGGAAAACTGAGATTTCTAAGGAGTTTAAGGTAAAACAGTATAAGTTATGATCCCATCCATCACAGTTTCCTCACAGGAACAATATCAAACCTTCAATATCTGCCCATGGGGTCTAACTGTGATTTGGAAAATGTTCATGGGATTTTTTAGATGTTACATTTTCTTCAGTCTTCACCACTTTCAGATTCTCTTCTACAACACCTTTATTTTTATGAAGTTAACTGCAGCTGTGAACTGCAAGCCAATCAAATCTACTATTACTACTACAAGCTAAATAAATCAGCAAATGCCAGAAAGCACATTCATCGCAGCTACTGGTTTGCATTCTTATACCTGCATGATGGTTTGGTATTTATTTTTCTGATCCATCAGCTGGCACAACATGCTGCACAGCACAAAGGCTACGTTCTGCATCTAAGCTGTTGAGGCAAACATAATTAAGTATATGCCTTGTTTGGCTTGACCTTCAACACACTAATTCAATCCAGTATAGAGACGTGCAACAGAAAGATGGTTCAAAGAAGCATCTTATTGAAATAGGCAGAGCAATTATTCAGCACACAACCAGCTTGATAAATTTATATGATCCATCAGAGCTGTCTCTTTCAAAATGGAAGAACCATGGGAAATCTGGAAAGTAGTGTAATGTTCAAATAATATTATTTTTAATGCAAAAATATGCTGAGATTCTATGCATTAATCTAATTGAAGAGCTATGCATGTTTTCTTTGTTTTATGCCAAAAATATATTATTACATAAGAGCAATTAGCCATTACTAAAAGACATTGTTTTCACAGAACATAATGCGATGATACAACGACCCAATCTTCCCCTGCTCAAATTAAAAACCTTTTAATCTTTCCAAACAATTCAGTTTTTAAATTCCCTGAGCACAAAAAAAATGAGGTATGCATTCTCTATCTTTTCCCATCAATCCATATTCATGCAACTATTTACAGAAAAGAAAAATGAACCAATTTTGGGGAAATTTAAAAAGAAACATGACACCAGTCTGAAATCACATGTGATGAATCTCAGACCAAACATAACCTTTTGTGCAATTTAGACACTTTGGAGTTATAAAAGATATTCTCTTCACCTAATATTAACCTTTATACAATCAATGCTAACATGTTGTGCTCCTCAGAAATTAGTTTGTGGAGACAGACAATGGCAACTCCTGGTTTGGCTTGCAAGTGTGGGTATCACAGACATGATTTTTGAAATGTAGAGGAATTTAGGAGCCAAATTTCTACTAGTGTCATTATGTAACTTGAAGCAAACAAAGATAAAGAAATGAGCTCTACAAACACCTGAGGTATTCAACGGTCTCCCCAGACACATAGTTATAAGAGAAAGCAGAAGACTGGAAAGTATTCAAGAGAGATTTTTAGATGAAAATGTAAATGTTTTGGAGAAACCAAGGTATTTTGGAAGACCAAGATTCATAATCTGAGCAAAGAACACAAAAAAAAATAGGAATAAAAATTACAGGAACACAGAAATATACTAAAATAACCTAAGAGTAAAAGGAATTGAAGGAAAGAGACAAGTCTCTGCATTCCAGCTAAGCGCTGGTTGAAGGAAAAATAAGAATAGGGGAAATAAGGAAGTTAAATCAGGAAAATGAGTTTGCTTTCCAACTATAAATTTACCATTTCTCAAGAGCTTAGAAATACTGAGGTTTCTGCAATCCTGTTCCTGTCCCACAGACAGTGATCAGAAAAATGCAGCAAGAAAGCTGTGGGCTGCAGCTGCTCTCAACATTGAGCAGCAAGGCAAATGAAGCCTCAGGCAATAGCACTGCACTGACAGAAAACTAAATGGAACGTGTTGTATTAATTACCATGAAATAGATATGCTATGGGAATCAATGGTGCCAGCAAGATCCTGTCATCCTCTGGTCCTAGGCAGTTAACTGTGGTTCAAAGAACTGAGTGCATCTACTCTGACTCATGCTAACCACCACCAGTAAAACTTCCTAGAGACCTTTAAAAGGAAAACTCAGAACATCCTAGGTTTAAGAGGAAAGTCTCACTTAACATTTCAGCAGCACAACTTGCAGCTGCAAACCATTTCAAGAACCTTTCCCCTTCCCATGACAATCTTCAAAAGAAAAAACAAGAGCTGAGCTGGGCTAAAGCTTGTGCTAAACTCTGAACCATTTCTCTTAACAGAAGACTACATACCACAGACGAATGTATCTAAGACAAACAAATACATACATACATACATATATATATATATATATATATATAAAGACACATTTATATATGTATTTGTCAATCTTTGGTGTTGGCTCACTCTAATTCATTGCTGGACATCACACAGAATCTTACCACTGACTTCAAGGCCTGGTAAAGGGCCATGGCCTGCCCTAGTTGTAGCTGTCCCCTGTCTCAAGATGCACAGCAATGCCACTTGGTTACTGACTGGAAGAGCTGGAGGCTCCTTAATAAAAGGCAAACTCGGTAAAGGAGGAAAACAATGAAGAATCATTTAAGAAGAGAAGGGCATAAAGTATGTAGTTAAATTCCTACTACTGGGAATTTAATAAAACATCAGTGAAATAATGTTTGAAAATCCATCTTAAGAAAACAAAATCAAAGTAATTAAACAAAAAACTGTATATGCATGAACTATGTAAAGACATCTACCATTAGATTTTGCTGGTAAAAGATCAGAATTTATCTTCTGTACATTTCAGGAAATAATCTTATATTGAGGCAATGACTTTTTTCCAGATACCCATGTTTTAACTGATGATTTCTTTGGTAAGGCAGTGCTTCCCCTTGAATATTCAAATTAATCCTGAACATAGTTCCATTGGGCATGTAAACTTTGTAAAATACATTATATTTAAACCTGAATATTGTTTTTCACAGTTTCAGTTGATGTCAGTGGGAGCTGGGGCACTCTCATCCCTTCAAAGTGGTTCATATATAGCTCTCCGCAGAAGGTTAGGATTATTTCCAGCCTCTCTAAGTACTTGTCAAAACATAAAGCTCCTGGTGGCATGTGAGATTAAGCCAAGTACAACATTTAACATACAATCAACATGGGAACATGCTTGTCTAGATATGATTGCCAGACCATGTAGTCCTACACTTAAGCCCAGTATCCCAAAGTTTGACTGTTTCCAAATCTGTGTGTCACAGGCTGTGTGTTCCCCATATATGCCACGGTAACACAACAGCATCAGACTGGGTAGCAGCTAATGGGCAGCAGAAAACTTCAGAGCAGGTTGTCAAATGACCAAAGCAAGAGGCTTTCACGAAGGAGACTGTAAAAAAAATACTCACGAACGGACGGTAATTAATACGACCAAGATCTTTATAAGCTGGGTTAGATGCTAGCAGTTTATTTCAGGGCGTGGGTTAGGAGAGCTTTCTTAGAGCCGGCAGAGTGGACTCAGAGCAGGCATAAGGGGGACAATAAGCTATGAGTTAGTAAGGGTGGATACAATCATAATCAGTAAGAGAACCAGAGGGCAGATATAAGAGAAGAATAATAAGAATATGAGAGAGAATCTGAGTAAGTAAAGGAGATGGGTCAGAGAGATAAGTAATAAGCAGAGCCAGGAGGAGTAAAAGAGAAGAGTAAGAAGAAGAAGAAGTAGAAGAGGAAGTCGAAGGGATAGAGGAGGAATAAGAGGAAGTAGAAGTGAGTGAGCTCACTTGTACATTCGTTTATGTAGTCAATACACTGAATATTCTCTTTCTTTAACTAACCAATCTTTCTGCGTATACTAATACAACAACATTTGCTTACCACCTATAGAATCTGTTAGTTTTGTTTCAATTAGGTTATCTCAGGGTCCTCTGAACTTTTCCTTAAAAGGAAAGGAAAGAGGGTCTCTTGCAGGAGTTTTATGAGGGAAAAGAATGTGCTTTGTCATACCAAACCGTTTCCTATTCAAACCATACTTTAGGTTGAATTTCTTCTTTTTCAGTTTCTTGGGCCATACAATCATATTTATAATTTCTTTCTAATTCACCATTCCCAACAGGAGACTGACAGAACTCACACCACAGACCAGTGGTTGGCAAAGAAGTACCTGTCATTCACATTGGATATGCACTTTTTACAGCAGTCTGAAAGTACCGTGGAGAGTTTACTGCTACAGTAAAATCTCCTTTAATGCCCATGGCTCCCAAAGAGGATGTTTAACCTTCAATGCTTAACCTTTGTGTTCTCTTCTCTTTTCTGCAAGTACCACCAGTTGACAATGCCCAAAGAATTGCTATCCTAACAGAGGTTCAAGTAAAATTTATGTGTGCATAAGAAAACCACTGGGTTTTTATAGAACTATGTCAAAGATAAGTTTTTATGAAAGGAAAGAGAAAAGCATATGCAAGTAGTTAAGATTTGTTGTTCTGCTTTTTTGGAGTTATTTGCCCACAGCTGAAACTTAGGCCTTTAAAAAATAATGAACCTAAGAACTTCAGTATAATTTTATCCATACTTACATAATTAAATTCAAGACATATGAAAAGTAATTTTATTTTTTAAAATTAATTACTAATTACTATCCTCTCAGACTACAAATTTCCAGACATAGCAATATCTCAGTAATTGTCTGAATATTATTAATGTTTTATTTGAAGTGCATTCACCTGCCTGCAGTAACATAATCTTCTATCTTCATCTTTAAAAATAAACTAAACTAATAAAATAAACACAAACTCAATATTCATACACCTTATTGGCTGTTTACTGAGTTCAGATGATGACCTCTATTCACTTTTCCAATAACCTCACAGAATTATCTCTTTATTTACTTTTATGCATTTTTCCACTTAAAGACTAAACATGCTTCAAATGTTCTGATGATTGCATTAAAGTATAGGGCATTAACACAGACAGAGCTGTCTTCTGACAGACATCCATTTTGTTAAGAACAGATGATATCTTTCACTGGCTAAGCTCATATCTCCAAAATACAACTGATAACTTAAATTTCTGATTATATCAAAGATTATCCTCAAGCATACTAAGAAAACAATGGCTGCTGTTATAAAATTTGCATTATTTAGAGGATATTGTGATAAGCTTCCATCATTCCAGGGAAAAAGCCTTAAAATTCTTATTTTTGTCCTCATTATAATGTCATCCTTGTTTTTTTATTGTTATTGCCCATTCACTTTTTTAGAATTGGACATACTTTTTGAAAAAGTACAAAAAGTAACTTGACAAAAATTTAAAGGAATCTCATGTGGAGGCCAATATTTAATCTTTACCTTGTTTTTAAGTTGCATCCATTGATTTTTTTTCTGCAGAGAGAAAATAAAAAACTGTCTTCAATTGTTGTGCTTACAGGACAACTTAACATTAGACAGAAAAATCACTTTGCTGAAATTGCTCTTCAGAAATAACAATCCTTTGTTTCCCTGCACCAACATCAAAACAGAGACCTTTTCTTATGTATCAAATTTGAATACACTAAATTCTTTGATGTCAACGTGGTTTCACAATTTCATGGAAAATAAACTACAAAAAAATGCAACTGAGTAGGCAATGGTTGAAATCAACTTTTTGCAACTATATGTATATATAACCTCAGATCATTGTTCTTAAGGCAAAGGTTTCCTCAACATTTTGCTTTGGAAAAAGCTATTTACCAGAAGACTAAAACATGAGATGATAGACTGCATGAGTACTTCTATTTGAGAAATACATTTACACTTACTGACTTTCCATTTAAAGAAAAACAATCCAAAAAGCATAACTGCTTGAAAACCTTGCAACTACAGACGTTTATCAATAATTACAGAAAAAAAAATAGACTCTGTAAACAAACCCGCATTGCTTTTTCATGCTGTGCAAATGGTGAATGAAAAAGTCTTTTTCAGGATGAGCAAATTATGTGAAAATAGTTATGCTACAAATGGATTTACATAGGAACAATTCATAAGAAAAAGCAAGCACTGCAACACACAGGAACTGAGATGCAAGATTCATTTTCGAAGTATAACCTTCTTGGAATTATTCTGGTTTTGTTTTATTATCTTTTACATTGATGTGACTAGCACATTTACTGCACTCTGAAATTTTGTTTGCTTTACAGAGTCACTTCATTGCTACAATAACTGCAGCTTGAAATCCTAACATACTTCTCATTCTTTCAATTTTTACCTCAAATTCTCGTCTCTTTAGCACCAGGGTTTATTAATTTTCAAATAATATCCATCTTCACAAAGCAGCATCATGGGTTTGAGTGTCATTCAATCACAGACTTTGAATTCAATTTGTGGAAAGGAATTGATGACTAACTGTCAAAAGTTTTCAAGTAAATTGCATGAAATATGAAATATGTCATTCACCTTCTTGGTATGAATATAAGATGCAAACTTGTGTAAATAGCAAACAGGCACCTTAGTCCCATCTACTGATCAAGTATACTCAAAGAAAATTCATCACTATCTTGCCTTAAAAAAAGACTAGTTAGATATTTGATAATATCACAACTAATTCTGAAGATGAATTAACACAGACTTTTCAGTTAATTACCACAAATTACAATGTTTTCAGCTGTAACGCTGTAGTGGTTAAAATTTTGTCAAGATTTAGTCTCTGTCATGCCAAAGAACATGAAAAAAAAAAATCAAAAGGGAAAAAAATTCCGCATTTTTTAAATACAGTGAACTGCAATAAGTACATGAACATGGTATTGAAAGTTTTCAATGTGCCATAATAGAAAGCATTATTGAGTTATGCATTGCAAGAGACTGTAAAATAATACACATCATAAAGGACTGCATATTAGGAAGCTTTAAATAATGTTCCATATTTAAGTTTTTTTTATCGGCTCTTTTATTCATACCATAAGATCAGGAGATCGAGATAACTTTTCCAGTTTAAACATACCTCATAATTGGTAGTCAGAGCTATAAGGATTTAGGGCAGGATCCAAAGTGACACTTTATTGGACAGTAACACATTTATCTGTCTCCTGTTTGTCACTTAAATCAAAAAATAAAGATTTACTATGACAGAAAACAAAGCCTTAGCTTAGCCTTTAGCCTTTAGTTGTCTAAAGTGTTTACAGGCAGAAAATGAACAGGCTTGGTAGTAATGGTACATGGTATTGATAATGCCATGGTTGTGGGTCAGATCCTTGTATGGACCATTCAGCTGCGAGCTGGATTTGATGGCCCTTGTGGGTCCCTTCCAGCTCAGGATGTTCTGTCATTCTGTGCATCTCCTCACACAGCCTGAACAAGCAGCTTGTGCAGCTCTGTAAATAGTCTCAGGAAAAGGTTTGTTCTCATCACCAATGGCATCATTAAAACTTGAGACCTGCACAAAGCAAGGACAACCATGCCCAATGTCGGCATTAACCTTTTCCTGCATTCCTCACCCACCATGGGAGTGACTTTCTGAGGAATAAGTGTAGTGCAGATAGCTCTGTGTTCTGGGTCCCTCCTGGGATTAAGCTATTTGAAGGGTCTGGACATCTGAGATTCTGCTGAGGGAAACCTGGGGCTGAGCAGATAAAGAAACCTGATCTTACTATGTGGGTGTGGGGTGTGTAGTGCAGAAGGGATCTCAGCCCCAGTCAGATGATGTGAAAGTGACTGACAGCATGATTCCTGGATGATCAGACAGGGAAGTCTCCTCAACATGAGGGAGTACGGTGAGCAGACAGCAGTTCCTCAGTTGGGAAATGCTGGAGCAAACCCCAGAGTTTTCCTATCCCTTCTCTACCATGATAATGCATGGACAGCCCTGAGCTGCTGAAAATATGGGGAACATAGGGGACACAAGGGGTGGAAGAAGATTATTCCTCTGGTGGCGAAGAAATTGCTTCATCACTGGTTAAGATCTTTCTGCCAAAGCTGTCCTTCAGTACCAGTTACTGCGATGTGGGATTCCCAATTTGTTACAGTTTCATTGAATTCTGACAGAGTAATTTGAGGGCTTCACTATAGCTCAGTAGGACTCAACAGAGCTGCGTGTGATCATCTAAATCCCTATGCACAGCAGTTGTCATCAACCTCGGTATTGAGATCAGCTTCAATTTCCATAGGCCAAAGGACAAGAACTGTTCAATCAGCTAAAAGCCAGCAAATATGAAAGAGTAGTAAGTTCAAACCAATGACACTTCAGGGGGATTTATCACTAGGAAAGGCTAATTAATACCTTGACTCCTTCTACCTAGATTTATTTCAGGAGATACAAAGCTAATTCTCCTTTGTAAGTTACAAGAACATTACCAAGTGTCTTACCAATAGCAAGAAATAGGCTTTGAACCCACTGTGACATTGCTAGCCGATTCCGCTGCATGTACTTTAGAGAAGGCTGAGCCTTCTCATCATATCTTGTAGTATTTGTAACCGTATGTTGTGATTGGATTTGGCCTGCTGACACACACCCAGCTTGTTTCAGGAAATAGCAGGAGACAGAAGTTAAAAGAACTTGATCCTTCCAGAAGAGACAGATGCCCATGAGAAAACCCCTGTGAGAGCAAATGGGTTTTCCTCAGCTGGATATGCACTGAACTGAAGCTTTCAGCTGCTCTAGTATTTTTTTTTTTAATGCAAAATGTAGGACTTTTTTTTTTTTCCCCCAAATAGTTTTTATCAGCATAATCACTTACTATTAAAGCAGTCTTCAGAAAAGATACTCCCTAAAGCATATAGATATAATAGATGGTGTAACAGCTCTGTAATAAGGAAAACACTTTAAATAAAGAGATGCACATTTTTTTCTCTATCACTTTTCAATAAACATTTTGAAAGTAGTTACTGTAGAAGGTTCTTGCTCTTGAGACAAGACTTAATGTTTCTCAATTGAGTTGTTTTTTGGTTTTTTTTGACATTTCCCCTTTCACTCTTGGCCCTGGCTGAAAAAGCATATTGATTTTTATTCGATCTTAGGGCTCTGGCTGTACCAACGTGGGATGACAGAAGTACAGGTTGAACACTCGAGTGTTACAATGGCTGGATAACACCACCTAATTGCCAGCAACTACTGTTCTTCTCAGCAACTTTTCCTATTGTAATTATAGTGGTATTAATTACATTTCTTAACATACTGAGCAAAAATAGTATTTTGCATAAGGTGATGCAGAGGAAAATCTTTCAGCCTCAGAACTGGAGAGTTGTCACTAATCTCTCAATTAGGGGGAAATAAATCCCAACCAAATAATTCATGTTACTGTGTAGGGAGCAGTCTCAAGCAGCCTTTTTTATATACCCATTCTGAATTGCTTTTTTATTTGGCATGACTGATCTGGTTTTATGATTCAGTGATCAGATGCAGAAACCAGCAATGCTGTTTACTGCAGTGTTTCTGCATTAACAAACTTTGGCTATGTTTACTTAACTAATAGACAAGGTATTTGATTGTAGAGGTAGTGTATTTGCTCATGCTTTGCCCACTGCACATTTTCCTGAGAATGGTAAAGAAGATACTTTGTCTTGAGTTTGTTCATATTGAGAAACTGTGTCAAAACATTGTCTCTTATTTTAGAAAACACAGACAAAGGAAATAACCTAGCCAGATTCCATGCATGCTGTCAGCAGCCTGTTTCTCAAGTGCTGGTTTTCTGATGGTTAAACTGATCACTTTGAACCAGAAGATCAAGATAGTAACAGTACTTAAAACTGGTGCTTATGTCAGGTAAAAATCAATTTCAGGTTGTCATGAAACTTACAGCATCAAGAGATGTTGATGAGTCACATCAACACAAAACTTTTTCATTCTATTTCACAAGCCCTTTTGACAAAGGATAAAGTTATTAAAAGCCTATGGGAAATAGTTCTTCTCTCAAATCATCTCATTTGTACCCATGAATAAATAGAAAAATAAAAAATGAGTAGTAAGAACGTGTAGGTTTACTAACATAGGCCATGAAAGATCTAATGACTTAATAAAAATCAAGTTTCATTTAGGTATAGTGAAGTGTCATTGGGGAATTAAGACCCAGCCTATGCAAAAAGGTTAAAAAAATTATAAGGCAAATAAAACAGTAATATACAAAAGTCACAACACCTATGCTGGATTGGAGACAATTTATGTTTAATACTCCCATTAACAACAGAATTAAGCCTGGAACTTTTCCATCACAAAAGATAGAAGTCATCAAAACAGAGAACCAGATCAAGTTTAGCACAAAAATAGACCAGGATGTAGCACGGAACCCAAAGTTGCACACTTCGATACAAATGATAAATTTAGTTGTGAAGTAGTGTGTCTAAACAATGACAGCAGGATCCAAATGCAGGGAATAGCAGTAACTATGAGACACCAAATCTGCTAAGAGCTAATAAAAAAGATAAGACCAAAGAAACAAAACCACAGTCGTGAATCTGACAGAGACAACCACTGTAGCTACTATGTCTTATAGTTGTAAGCAGTAAGAAAGCTTAAGTGAGCATCTGCCCTTTCCATCTCCGGCTCCACCAGCTGTGAAAGCGCACAGGTACTGCCACCCTCAGGAGCAGCAATTTTAAAAACACATTCTTCCAGCTGCAGACATGGGCATGCAGTTGCTGGCTTCAGCATTGCCACCAATTACTTTTGTGGTCTTGAACAAATTAGCTCTTTGCTACAATTTTTGCAGTTGTAAAGGGTGAAGATAATATGAGCCAATCCTTAAAAAAAAGTGTTTCCAGATTTATTATTCAGTAGCAGTTTGAAAATGAATACTGCTGAATAAACATTGGATTTTACTTCAGGGCTGAATGCAAACAAATAACTAGCATTCCAACTGCTATCTTCTATATCTACTTTTATTTCTTTTAAACACATGCAAACAAATTCCCTAAAGTTAACAGGCTTAATACATACTTACTGAAGGAAAAATCTAGAAATTTCTTTCTCCAGCCTAGAAATCTCCATTCAGTAGCATTTAGATTAGTCTATCCCCAGGGTATTAGTATCAGAAACTTATTCTTATATTTTCATTATATCAATATATTATCATAATTTTACTGACATATAAATTATGTTATTGTGAGGACCAAAACTTGGTTTTCAACATTCCGCAAAAAAGGCAAATAGATGAACTTCTCCTACTCCAAGACTTCATACCAGACCCAGTATCAACCCCCTAGGACTTACCTGAAGCCATAGATAATTATATAAAGTCTTGGTGGAAAATCACGATGTTCCTAATTGTGGTCCTGACAAAAAGCACCTATATCAGCATAGAAATTAAAAAGAAGGCCTTCCCATCTCTACTGGTACAGGATCTTTGTGCTGCTGAGGGATTTTCCAAAGAGAAAGGGAAGTTCAAGAGCCTTGCTCTTAAGTTTGTGGTGAAGAGGAAGAATTTCAAGGTCTTTCCCTCCAGTGAAGGAACGTTTATAAATAGGCTATGCCAGAAACTAACAGCAGTGTAAAATTAAGGAATATTCTACCACTATTAATCAGAGAGTAAAGTGGAGTGAATTTATCCTTTGCTTAGCAGAGTTCCTAAACTGAGGGAGAGAAAAAATTCTTCAGAACTAAAGCAGTCTTTATAAACCTATAAAAACACTGGGGCTGTGTTCCATCATGTTAGGACAGCAAGCTTCAGGAAATCTTCAGCTTTCTCCTTTCAGCAGCTTCAAAGACTTTGAGGATTTCTTAGGCATATCCTTGACTGAGACAGCTGAAGCTAAAACTGATCCTACTTACATCAAAACAGAAATTGAGCAGGTCTGAGTAAGCCCATAGCCTAGACAAAGCTGGAAAGAGTCATTTGTGCCAGCAGCTGATCAGCAGATAAATACATTCTGATGGATGAGGTTGGGGTTGGGGGGGCTGTTTATTCAGGGGCAGAGGAGAGATGGGATGTAGTGATCAGGGAGGACCGAACAGCAATAAATACAAAGCAAAGTTCAATACTTTTACTGGATTACCTGCTGCGGAGCTTGAGCTGGGTTCAGTTCTGCTTGGAGCACCCCAACCAGAAAGCAGTAGCATTCACAACACTGGTACTTACAAGCTCAGACAGTGAATGACCAGCATATCCAACAACACCAGGATGGAAACTCTGTCTCACCACAGCAACAAAGGTACTCAGGGACAATAAAATACCTCCTGGGTATTTTGCACAGAAATGGAAATACACTTGGATTGCAAACATAGATTCTTCAGGCATATGACAGAATAGAAAGATGAATGGTAAGCAACATCTGTTTTTATGCCTATGGAAAAGAAAATTTTAACATTCAGACTAAAACAATACTAGAAAATGGATCACTATTGATCACATATTCTGAAAGATATTGCAGGCATACTTCAACATCTAATTTGTCCTTACATACGCAAGTATGATCCAAGTGGAAAAATGTCCACACTCCAATGCAACTGATCAACTTCCAGCCGATGTTCATAGTCTCCCAAAGTACAGACAAGCATGAGGAAAACAGATATAGATAAAACTTCATGACAGATCCAGCATGTAGGTTTCCTGTGCATGGAAAGTGCTTAGACTAATTAATTTTCCTGCATTAGACAAATAATCCTTTGATCTGGATTAGAATTAGAATCCTTCTTTTGAGAAGAGTTTTATTTGATCAGTGTTTCTATTAGAATAAACAAGCAACCTAATTCAGAGTGTATGTCCAGGAGACTCACAAGAAGCAGTAACTTTTTCTAAGTAACTTAAACCATTTATTAAGTCATTCTGGATCTGACCTACATTATATTTAATGGTCTCTGGTAAATAAGAGCCAGCTGCTGAAGCTGACAACTTTTTTCATATTAAAAGCTGTTATATTTAATTTCTAAGGATAATAAAGGTAGTTTCCATTTTAATTCAGCGAAGTTGTCACTCTAAAGGGCTCTTGTTTTTGGGGTTTTTTTATTTGTGAGATGAAGGAAAGAGTTTAAAAAAAATCTGAATTATTTATCTATTTACTTACAGAGTAAACACTTCAAGATGCTCGCTAGCTATATTAGCTCAGTCAATAATACTCTCCTACCAACATACTCTTTATCAGAACAACATCTGTACTTAACAACTTAGATGAAGGCAGAAGGCAGCCTCTGAATACAACTTTAAAAATAAATTTCTTTTAAAGTACCCCAGTAGCTATTTTGCTACTAGCCTTTCATTCTCTGACTTGGCTTGACACATCACTCTGACCATTGAAATTAAAAGTACCTCAATGGCAGAAGACTCTACCAGCACCATCTCTAATACTAGTATTTTCCCATTATGCCATTCCTGCTCAAACTCTTTTTAGAATTGCTTCATTGTGAGACCTGTGCTTGCAAATAAACTTAATTGGTATTGATCACACCCACAAAGCTTATTTATGTATTGATAGAAACACATTCAGAGTATCAGTCTGGTTTCTCTATACTGATAACAAGGAAGCAGCAATAAAATATACACGAACATAGATGATGAGGGTTCCTGTGCACAATTTAGAGAATGACACATTTGGATATATAAAGTACTTTGATTTGTATACACTCTGAAAAACTTGGGGAAAACAAAAGAATAGGAAAGAANGAAGGAAGGAAGGAAGGAAGGAAGGAATACTTTCAAGAAGAGCTACATAAAATTCAGGAGACATTTTTTAAAAGACAGCATCAGTCCTTAAGGGCTGGAGGGACAGAAAAGGCTCAGATTTTGGCTATATCACTCACCACTCACATTTTTGTCTCACAGAGCCCACACTGATCCTCCTCCTGATAACTCCTTTCATGCCTTCTCCTCACACTTACATTTTCAAAGAAATGTCAAGAATCAAGAGAGTATATGCAAAAGACACACATTTCTGCCTCACTGAACCAAAGCTTTGGCATAGACAGCTGCTGACGTTGCAGCATTAAGGAGTTTCATGGGCTCTGTTGGCTTTTTAGGCAGGCTTCAATGGCAGTCCATCAGGTGTTCTGAAGATGTAATTTTAGTGTTTAAGCAGATCCTAAGCCAAAAAATATAATTACCGCAAAAGCCAGAATATTAGAATGCAATGGGAATGTGCAAAACCATGAGGCTGCTCTCGTATAGCAGAATAGGAAATTGCATGCCCACCAGAAGAGAGAGGCTCATATACTGCAGAGGTTCAAAGCTCAACAATCCAGGCAAGTAACAACAGAAAGAAGGAAAAACAAACCTTCCTCACTTTGATAAGCTCATTTTCACTTAGCTACTGTCTTACGTAAACCTGTATTTTTAGTTCAGGGATTCTCAAATGATCATTTCAGACACATTAAAATTTTCCAATGGAAAAACACAACAACCACGGGTAGCAAATATAAACCTGCTGATAGCAGATCTACTTTTTAAATTACTTTTTGTGGATTCCTCAGAAGGTAGCCACAAACCTCAGGTTGAAAGCCCATAATTTACTGCTTCTGACCTTGCAAAGACCTCTTTGTGCCACAAGTTTTATATGACCTTCAAGAGCCCCCTTTACTTTTAAAAACCACAACATACACAGTAAGCTGAAAAATATCCCTGTGCATTTACTGGTAAGCAGGCTTCACATAATTTTTACCAATGCCAGCAGTTCATAGGAGTATATCACAGTGATTGTTCCAGCTCTACACACCAACTTGCAGGAAAAACATCCATCTGACATTTCAACCAAAGCCTCTAATAAAAATACCAACATTATACTAAGAAAAAGAAATCAGCAAAAGTCACACCTGAACAAATAACCCAAATCCAAAGAACTACCAAAGGGATAAAAAGGCCTGTATTCATTTGCCATGTGATGAAATATAATAAAAATGTGAAATTAGGTACTTAAAACTATTAAATAGCCAGAATTGTTGGAGACCAAGGCTATTTTTCAGTCTAAATACCATTGGTGTGGATGTGTTTTTCTTTCATATACTGGAAACAAGTCATGCTATGTCAGCATAGACTGCTAAATAAATCAAGGTTAGTTCAATATATGTTAAAATGTTACACAGAAAAAGAACATTGCTTAACATACTTAGTCTTCCTGTAAAGTGGCTAAAAAAAAAATTTTTAAAAAAAGGAAACTAATTTTTGGGAAAAATAATGTAAAGGAAATTTGAAGACTGATTCATTTATGAAGTCAGTCAAATTGCGAAAAGACAATATGAAAAATCAAAGCAAACAGTTAAATATGAGGGAGAATTCAGGAAAAGAATGGGGCAAAAATGGTGGTTATCCATTTATGTCTCGCTCAGTAAAAGGTACAAGCACACAAGGATTAACAGAATTAGCATGCAAAAAAAAGGCTGCAGAATGAATATTTTCACTAATCTTGCTCAAGGATGATTTTTAAGTTAAACACAGATGCCACATTGTCTTATCAAGAATTCAGAAATCTTCTAGAAGAAATGTATATAATTTCTGAAAAGCCAGTTGGGGCTACATTTTAAAACTACAGAACTGCAATCTTGGCAAATGTAAAAGAAAAATAATTCACTCACAGCATAATTTATTGGCATTCAATCTGATGTTAGGCTGCCCTCTTCAACCACAGAATCATTGACTATCCTAAGCTGGAAGAGACCCACAAGGATTATTGAAGTCCAGCTCCTTGCCCTGCACAGGACAATCCAGAATTCAACTATGAATCTGAAGGACTCATGTCCTTTCTTGAATAAATGTTTCAGTAACTGTAAACTAGGGAAAGTGGAAGTGTAGAAGTATGAGGTAATCTATCAATAATTAGTGTTCATCCAAGAGCAATGGCATCAGACATGAACCCATTTCTGAGTGAATGCTCATCACAGCCCAGTCGTTGCATGGATTCTCTGAGGCAGCAAGAAGTACACACAGATAATGCAAATCTGTCAAACTGCTATTGAAATAGATTAAAATCTATTGCCCTACTTGTGCTATAAGACCCCCTTTCTCCTTTCCTCCCTCAGCTCCAAATATAAAAGGTAACCAAAATGCTGCCTTTGCTTACTTCTCCTACAGATATTAAAATGGTATTAGAGTGGTCAAACTTCTTGAAGAATATACATGTGAGAAAAGCAAAGCTCAAGTCATTAAACTATGCAGAATTCAGGAGTTGTCCGCTGCTTTCTAAGCTATGTCCTTCATGAAAGGTGAAAGACTTCCCCAAAGCCTGGGATTCGGAAGACTTCTTCCACAGACTATATTCACTCAACTGGTGTGTGTCGTTCTTAATTTGAAACTGGATTCTGTATCTTACCTGGCTCGAACTCATGAGCCAGAAACAAACAGCAGCTCGGAGACAGAGGATTAACTTCCTTGGAGCAGTACAAGATTAGGTAGCAGCATATAATCATACCAGAGGATAAACTGAGGACTTCAATATGCTCAGTAATATAGAAATGCCTAAAACCCACAAAATATGTGTACATTTCCCAGACAAATCTGGTTAAGTTTGATCAACACTGCTCTGTGCATGTAATGAGTGTGCAGTTTACTGAGCAAGTTGCCTATCACATGGCTGTCCAGCAGCCATACTCACCTCCTTCTCTCTACAAAGCAAATTTCTACTAAATGGAAATGGAAAACTAGAAAATTAGAATTGCAGCACTAAGATGCTGCATTTGTTCCATTCATCTTGCATCACAAAACCTGTATGGACATAATGTGTCTCACTACAAAAGAGAGGGGAAAGAGAAAATAAAACATTTTTTAGTGTGACTTTTACTCTTTACAAACAAATTAAATTCTACAGTATTTCTGGGAAAGTATTAGTCAGTCAGTAATGCAACACCTTTTTTTTTTTTTTTTTCTAAAATCTGGCAGGGCAAGGAAAAAATAACACAACTCCCAAAAAGCAAGGAGTTCTACTAGAAGATACAAAGATAAACTATAGGTTTTTCTGTGTATCTAAATTACTTTGGTATTGAACAGTGTACGTAGCTTGAATGTTTCCTCCTTTTGGCTTCAGACCTACACTATAATTTGATTATGGTAATTCTCTTTCCTGGTTTTCAGGAGAAACTATTTTTTATTCTGAAGCATCATATCAACAAAATCATAATACATTACCTTAGCAATTGGAAGTGTATCAACATAATAATCCAAACAGTGATAACTAAAGTCACAGTTAAGTATTTAATCTTGAAAACTATAATATGAACACAGCAAGAAAAGGACAATATGTCAACAAAATTATTTCCCAGTCCTCCTGCGCAAATTAGAACACTTTGCTTTCCATTTCACACTTAAGCTGCAGAAACGGGAAATACAGCAACATTTCCTTATATCATAAGGAATCCCAAACCTTCAGGCTAGTGCTTAATTCAGTAGGCCCCCAAAAGTAAATAGCCAGAGCAAGAAACAGTCCTCTGCTTTACTTTAAAACAATCATAAATCTCTCCTTGCCTGGAGGACAGCACTTAGTATTCCTAAAGCTCAGGTCAACACATCATTAATCCTATTGTGCCCTCCTCAAAAAGTACTCCTGGAGCAATAGGTGATAACTAGGAAGTACACATCCAAAAACCTTTACCACAGGCAAAAATGAGAAATTCAGTTCTACCGTTTAGTAGGCAAAGGTTAATGCAGTAAAAAAATATATAGTCAAACACAGGAGAAAAGTAAATAACTGCTTCATTCCCTACAAACTAAATTTAGTGAAAGCAGATTGTAGAAACCTGGGTTAAAGCATTACACTGCAGATGAGTCACATACAATTCAATGGATAAAAATATTTTGCCTCCTCTTTTCCTTTATGATCATTCAGGGAAGAACTTTGCTTAATGAGCTAATTTCCGCTTTGTTAGTCTCTTTCTGTTAGAAATCATTTCAGATTTATTTTGTCTGAGGTTCCAGTTTTATGGCCTTGGGATATTAAATTCAGGCAGTTTAGATAAGCCACTCTATCCCTGTCCTGTCAGTCTATCTCTGTGTAATGATCATAACACTTAAATCATTACAGAAAGAATTTAGTGCAGTTTTACAAGATGCTTTATGCATGCTTGCAGCGAAAGGCTGCCAGACACTGGTGCTCTTCAGTATACACAGTCTCCATGTTCACAGCTGTGCTTTGCCATGCAAGGCTCAAATCACCTCTCCTTTGCATGCTACAGACATATTTGTCCCTTTTTTCTCCTGCTTCGTGTACATTTACAGGACAAAACTACGCTCCATTTAAAATCCTCAATGTATGTTTATATTTTAACTTCTTCCTGTCCCTTCACATCTAAAACAAAAAGCATGCGTACAGGCATCATTGTGGACTACACATACCAAATATCAAACAACTTCTCTTCGAGTGAGATTCTACAGGCCAGCTAAATCTGCTTTCCCAACACCTGATAAAATGTCAGACTTTGTTTTTACCTCAAATTGTGGGATTTCATCAAGGATTCTCTTGGACTGATCTAATTTTAGTTGTGGTAATGACTGCCTTGAAGTCAGGTGACAATTGCCCACCTTGTTTTAGCTTCATTTTATGGGTAACATATATGCAAAGATCTGACAAACTTACGTAGTTACTGCCTAACAAACAGGCTGTACATTAATTGGGGTCAGGAGAGGCTGACTATGAACTTCGACTACTTGCTAATGGGTGAAAACTGCAAAATTTTACCTGAGAACCAGAAAAAAAGAACGAGTAAGAAGACCATCATACAACAGAAAGGTGCTGTAACTATGGCAGGAAAGGAACACATCAATGCAGTGACAGTACCCCACTGCAAACCAATATCAGCAAAAGGAAAGAGAGATCTTGCTTCGTTTACAAGGTGAAGAAACTCACGGTGTTGCTGTATTGCCACACAGCAATACCGTAAGTTTCTGAGAGCTCATCAGATGGTATGGAAAAACAGAAGGGAAAACCAATCTGACTGAAAACTTTCCTTCTCATCTCACAATAAATTAGGTTCAATCAGATTTAGCCAAACTAGCCAGAAGAACTAGCTCTAGAAACAGACAGCCTTCAAGTATTCAAGTGAGCAACTCTCATCTGTATCGTTATCCAAAACTTGAGTACTCATGAATGGTGGCACTTCACTGAAAAGTAAACTACTTTTGAAACTCTTCCTAAATCAGAAAGATTATAAAAAATGGTGGCTATTTGCAACAGGCTACGGCAATAAGAGCTCAGTTAAGAGCACCCATCTGCAGTTTTGTGTTCACGTAATAAGTTGTCCTGGTTGCAGAGAGGGGTCAGAGCTTAGCACCCTGATCAGGTTTTCATTTTACACCAGGATGCCATCAGTGAAGGGCATGGTTTCCAAAGCAAAACCCTGGTGCCCCACTGGAGTTGGCCATTTTGCCTGCCAAGCCACCATGCTGCCTTTGTCTGAGGAAGCCGCATAGACACCATCTATGAGAAGCATCTACCATTATTCTCGTTCCAAACGGTGAACACCCATTTTTGTCAGTAAAGTACCTCCTTTTTCTATCCTTTTGCTATTAATATTACTGTTGTTACTGTGCCATGTCTTATTATTGCTTTGTGCTTTCAGTAAACTGTTACCTCAATGCATAATTTCTGGTTTTGCCCCTCCCTTACTGAAAGAGGCAAAGGAGAAGGGGGGCAGCTTACTTGGAATTTATTTTCCACCTGATGCAAAAATATAACACAAGTTACACAAAAATACACAGATATAAGGCTGTGGTGTGAAACATTGGTGTCATCATCATACTCCATCTGGATCAGTTTTGCATATGCAGCATTGTGTACTTGGCATACATAATTCAGACATTTTGGAAATACAGCTCATCTGATGAGCCACTTGCAACACCATTCCAACACCAATACCAAATGCTCTGTAGTGTCAGAAAAAAATGTATCTATTAAGTTCACAAATTTGAGCATTTGAACTTATACATATATACCACTTAACTAGTAGTAGTTAATGGTAGTGAATGGCGTATTGTATTTTTCCATATAGAAATGTTCCGCTTCTATAAAAACTTTTTTGTAATTTTGACTAACTACACATTCTGCTTCCAGCTGGGAGTTAATTTTCTTCCTATTAGCTGGTACAGCACTGTGGTTTGGATTTAGAAGACTAATGCTGATAACATGCTGACGGTTTAAATTGATACTGGGCAGTGCTTACTCCAAGCCAAGAACTTTGTTGTTTCTCATGCTCTGCCAACAAGGAGGTATGCAAGAAGCCAGGAGGAAGCATGGCCAGGACAGCTGAACTGAAATGGCCAAAGGTACATTCCCCACCACAGAACATTTCTCCAGTATATAAACTGGGGAGAGTTGATAAGGAGGGACCAGTCGCTGCTCTGGGATGGGATGGGCATCCATTGGTGGGTGGTGAGCAAGGGTATTGTGCATCACTCGTCTTTTTTGGGTTTTACTCCTCTCTTCCTATTGTTGTTGTTAGAAATAGTTTAATAATTGAAATAAATTTACTAATAATATCTCAATCTATGGTCATGGGTATGACCTTTTATGCAGTTTTGTTTCCCATCCTATTGGGGGAGCCTAGGGACTGGGGTGAGTGATCATCTGTGTAGTATTTCACTGCTAGATAGGATTAAACCAGGATGCCATATTAAACCATGTGACTACACCTTTGAGTGCTTTCAGACAACCACTGTACTTCAGTTTCTATAGTGAATACACATCTTCATATGCCAGGGCTCTCTCCACATTAATCTTATCTTCGGCAGGTCCAGTCAAAGCTAAAAATTTCAGTAAAAAACCAAATTAGATGTTTAAGATTCTGTCTCTGGTGGAATTTCCAAGCCTTTTGTTTCACATCCTCCAGAATGTTTCAAATCGTAGGCCCACACAGTGTCTATTCCCTCTCCAGCAGTATGATCTGGAATCCAGCAAGGGAAAGGAAAGCGACAGGCAATGATTCTGGCATTACATTCAAGTTCTTCTTCCAGCTTCTTCTCCAGCTGTGGCATCTGTTGAGTTACAAGAAAAACCTCTCAGAAATAGTAAAATAGCTGTTCTCTTAAGAATCTAATTCAGTTGTTCAAGAGAAATTCAAGATCTGAGTTTGTTTTTTTTTTTTTAATCCTAGAAAGTATTCATGATACATATGATACATATACATGAGACATATTTTGGCTCTGATGCCTTGACAAAGAACATCTAAAACCAGAAAATAGTTATTGTGCTCCAATTGGTAAGATCAAGGAAATCATAACTTGAAGGTCTAAAAATTAAATCAAAACCCATAAATTATCCCTTAAATTAAAACAAACAAACAAACAAACAAAAAGACCCTAAAACTGCAGGGAAAAGACTTTGCATGTTCCAATTCATGATCCTCTTCAGTGGGATTCATCTCTGAGGGAACGAAAGTTCAGCCCCCTGAATTTATGCTATTTATGACACCTCAAGGTTCTTGAGCTATTGTGTGATAGTCAAACATCATCACCACTCAAAATTTACAGTCTAACCCCAAGACAGATCCTGGGACACTCAAAACAATACACAGACAACAACCCAAAGCAAACATTCTGCTGCCACTCTATGGTAAAATACTGTCACATTCAATAATACTGAAATGGAGCTTAGTCGAATCCACACCTCATTAACATACACATGTGAATCCCTTCAACAGCATTCCATGAAACACAATATAGAATCATGGAATGGTTTGGATTGTAAGGAACTTTTAAAGGCAATCTAGTTGAACACCCCTGCCATGGGCTGGGACATCTTCAACAAGATCAGGTTGCTCAGACTCCCATCCAGTTACCATCTACTGCCTCTCTGAGCAACCCATTCCAGTGTTCCACCATCCTATTCATAAATATTTTCTTACTTGTATCTAATATGAGTCTGCCCTCTTTTAGTTTAAAACTATTATCCCTTGTCCTGTCTCTACAGGCCCTACTGAAGTCTGTCCCCATCTTGTTTACAAGTCCCCTTTAAGTACTAAAAGGCCACAATAAGGTCTCCCCAGAGTCAAGTCTTTTCTATGCTGAATAACCCAAATTCTCTCAGCCTGTCTTCATAGGAAAGGAGCGCCTCTGAATCCACTCCAACAGGTCCACATCTGTCTTGTCTGGGGTGCCCAGACCTGGATGCAGCACTCCAAGAGGGGTCCCACGAGAGAAGAGCAGAGGGGCAGAATCCCCTCTCTCTCCTGCTGACCACGCTGCTTTGGATGCAGCCCAGGACACATTTGGTCTCCAGGCTGTGAGTGCACATGGCTGGATCACATTCAGCCTCTCATCCACCAGCACCCCCAAGTCCTTCTGAGCAGGGCTGCTATGGATCTGTTAATCCCCCAGCCTGGGTTGTTATTTGGGATTACCCTGACCCAGGTGCAGCACCTTGCACTTGGTCTTGTTGAACCTTGTAATATTCCCACGGGGTGACTTCTTGTCCAGGTCCCTCTGGACACTCAGCTTGGTGTCATCTGCAAACTTTCCTGAGAGTGCACTCAATCCCACTGTTTTTGCCACTGATGAAGATATTAAGCAGGACTGCTCCTAATACAGACCCCTGAAGGACACTAATTGTAACTGATCTTCATTTGGACACTGAGACATTGACCATTACCCTCTAAATGCAGCTATCCAGACAATTCCTTATCCACTGAACAGTCCATCCACCAAATCCACCTCTCCCCAGTTTAGAGAGCAGAGGTTGCTGAGGGGAACTGTGTACCACCATGCAACTCTCCTTGGTTGAACATCTATGGCCCAGCTTTCCTCCACTCACAAAAACTGAGCGGATACGGAAGTCAGGGGAAATATCACTACTTTTCTAGAAAAGAGCAACACCCTGAACAGTCACATGCTCTTTTTCTAATAATAATGTGCCTTGCAAATTCTGCCATGGAACAAGCAAGAAATAAATTACATGTAGACCTAAAAGAAATTTATTTTCCATCCCAGATAGTGATTACGTTCTAGGGAAAAAATAAAAAGAAAAGAAATCTAACAGATTTAGCCACTTTAGTCCTTTGGAAAAGTTTCATGGTATGTTTAAACAGATCAGCAGAGCACATCCATTTGGAGTTCCTTTTATTCTTATACCTTGTATCTATCTGACGGAGTCCTTTTAACAGCAAACGCTACAGGTTACTTTCGTTACATGTAAAACATTATTTACTTTGGTTATCATGACGTTGTGTTTAAATATTAAAAAAAAAAAAAAATTAAAGGGTAGTAGTTNGTGGGATTCATCTCTGAGGGAACGAAAGTTCAGCTCCCTGAATTTATGCTATTTATGACACCTCAAGGTGTGATTTTAAGTCACAAAGACAAAAAGACATAAAATTTCATGAAAAAAAGATTAAACAAACAAAACCCAAAAGAACATTATTAAAAATAAGACTGATTAAAGAAAAGGTATTTCCAAAAGCTGCAAAGAGCTTCCACTATCACATAAATGCAGTGTGTGCCTTTGATATAATATCCTATTATAGCTACATTTAAACTAACAATGGAACATTTTAGGTAAATTACAGTCATAGATCTAATACACCAAAGAGTTACCTCCAAATATTTTTAAGGCTCTGATTTCATCCACACTGCAAATGCTTTTAAACACTTTCACTGCCCTAAACACCTAGAAAAATAAACCTACTAGAACCTTAAACAAACTAGAAAGATAAGCCTATTTTGTTATCTAAAACTGAGTTGAGAAACCAGAAAAAATTTTTCTTACAGAAAACATAAATACAGACATGGACTAATCTTTTAAGAGTAATTACAGAAATTAATGACACTACATGTCCGTATTACCACAAATAAGAAAACATCATTTATAGTTCAGCCAAGTTTAGCCAAAAATAATTATATCCTTGAACCAGTCAAACTAGTTTCTAAGCTAAATATATCAGTTACATTAGGTGTTACAATCATACTGCATTTTATGTGAAGCCAGGGTTTGGGGGAATTTTTTGGTGTGTCAACATAGACACATAGTTCAGTAAACCTTTTTGTATAGTATATAATCACTTAAAATACACAGGAGCTGCAAACATGAACACCTGGCAAGAATTCCATCATCCTACCCTGAACAAGTAAGTCTCTCTCTGCAACAACTCAAAAACAAACACACCTTCCCCCCAGATGCCTGCAAGAACAAGAGAGGTCTTAGTCTTCCCTGGATGTCAATAAATTCAGGTTTTTAAAGCTAATCTTGGATATTAAATAAAAGCACTGTGCGAAAGCATCAAATGAGGCCAGCACGATTAAAAAAGCTAAAGAGATCTATTGTTGCTCTGTAAAAAAAAGAAGAAATGCATTAAGGTTTCTAAAAAATTGACTCAGTTATTCAGCAGGCTGAGCATTAACAACTTCCAAAGTAAATTTAAAGGGGACCATAAGCAAAAGAACGCTCAGGAAACACAGAGGTTCATACGTTTGCATCTGTTGCATTCATGACAGTACTTTTGCTGAATGAATTTAACCTAGTATTTACTGGATCTACAAAAGTTATTCTGAGCCCTACAGCTACCATATCACAGCTGTTACTAATGTGCCTCACTTTATTACATTTAAAAGTTAATTCAGTATTTCTGCTGGGTTTATTCACATTTTCCCAGGGCATTTGTTTATTCCTACTTTACTGAGCCATCTTTCCTCACCAGCACTTTCCCCTCGGTGCAACGGTGGAATTCCTGACCGCAAATCCAAAGGTTTCCAGTGCCCCCTGCCGGAACTCAGCATGAGGAACATCACAGTGCTCACTCATTTCACCCCCCATACCCACTTCAGTTTCCCATACGGGTTACAATTGGAGCCTGAAGCGGCGATTTACTTCTGGCGCCGCTGAAGAAACCAACAAGCAAACAAAAAAAGCACAGAATAGGAAGGTTTATTATGCCTCCTGTGACTGCTGCAGAAATGCTTTCAGTGTATGCTGTCTGGTATGGAGCTCTTCACTCCATTTCACACCTTGGGATAGCAAAGGAACAAGCAGCACAGGAGCACAGGCTGACAGAATTAGGTTTGTTCAGCCTGGGAAAGAGAAGGTTTCAGGGGGACCTAACTGCAGCCTCCCAGGACCTGAAGGGAGCCTATACAAGATGGAGAGGGACTTTTTACAAGACAAGGGGGAAGGGCTTCAAACTGAAAGAGAGAAGGTTTAGATCGGGTATTAGGAAGAAATTCTTCACATGAGAGTGGTGAGGCAATGGAGCAGGTTTGCCCAGAGAAGTTGTGGATGCCCCAGCCATGGAATTGTTCAAACCAGGTTGGATGGAGCTCTGAGGAACCTGGTCTAGTCAAAAGTGTCCCTGCTCATGGCAGAGGAATTGGAACTAGAGAAGGTTTCTTGGAGACCTCATAGCAACCTTCCAATATCCAAAGGGAGCCTACAGGGAAGCTGGAGAGGGTCTCTTCATCAGGAACCGTAGAGACAGGACAAGGGAGAACGGACAAAAATTGAAAGGAGAAGTTTAGGTTAAATATTAGGAAGAAATTCTTTACTGTGAGGGTGGTGAAACACTGGAACAGGCTGTCCAAGGAGGTTCTGGATACCCCCAACCCTGGCAGTGCTCAAAGCCAGGTTGGACAAGGCCTTGAGCAACCTGGTTTAGTGGGAGGTATCCCATGCATGGGGGGGCTGGGACTTGATGATGTTTAACATCCCTTCCAACCCTTAATATTCTATGATTCTATGATTATTACTGACTCCCTTTTGCCATCTGCAAAGGTTGATTCATTTTGCAGATTAATGTGTTAACACCGGATGCCTTGGCACTAATATAATTAAACTTTGAAACAAATTATTAAAGTGTAATAAATAAAACACAATAATCTAATAAAAATTAAAAATAAATATTAAGCTTACCATTTGAGGTACGCCAAAAACAACAACATTTCTATATTGTGAAAAAGAAACCTAAAATAAAATTTGAGAACAAATCTTATTGAAAATGGCATTTATAATTAGACAATTTCTCACCATTCTTTTCTCCTAATGCCTCTAGCTGCACTTCTTTCAACAGGGAGTTAGACCAAAAATATGTAAGGAGCTCCCTAACCAACTTTTCATCACAAAAATTTCCACATAAAGAAAATTTCATACCGCTGAACAGCAAAAAACTTCTACTGTCTGGCCAAGAATATGGAATAGCAATACCAGAAGCACAGAAAGCATTGATTTATAAAATGCACATGTGACTTGACTAATAACCAAAGGGTTACTTCCACAACTCCTGTATATGATAAAATCATATATGCTTTAAGTTTGCCCCTTCTTTTGTTAAATGTTAGCTAGCTACAAAAACTTCCTAGGCATTCTAAAGACTGACTTATTCCACTCAGTGCCATGAAGTTCTCCTATGCTCCTCGCTGAACACAAACACCCCACAGCCAAAAAAAACCTTTCCCAAATAATTTATCAGGCCCAGGCTTGCTCAAGGAGCCTCTACTGATAAAAGAAGCACTTGAATAAAGCACAAAAGCAACAGAATAGCATATTGAGCCCATAGAAACCAAATTCCCAGCACAAGTACTTTGCTCAAAGCCCAGTATAGCAGCTTGTGGTCAGACAGCATTTCAACTCTTTCAGGAAAGTATTTCTAAATTTATAAAATCTCTCAATCATGCCAGATTCATTCTTACATAATTCACTACCTACCTTCCATAAGTCTGAAATATAAAATTTGGTGTTCTGATGTACCCCATCTCTCCAGGCACGATATCTGGAGTACCAGACTAACCAGGGATTCAATTCATAACCAACAGCCTGGAATCCCTTTTTTGCAGCTGCTATCACCTACAAGGAAGAAAACAAATCTTCACTTAGAAACATAAAAGTCCATTCAACCTAAACAGAAGCACACAGTTTTATTTACAATATAAATCAAAGGAAAGCACTTTTCTAAGTCACCCTTGTTTTAATGCCCAACAGATTAGCTGTATAGTAAAAAAACCCCTCGAAACTACATTTTACTGTTTTTACTAGTCCATCTGAAACATAGTCAGGCAAACAAAATGAAAATATTCACAAGGCAAAGCTGTGAGCTTGCAGTACATCAAACAACATAAACCAACATAAAAGTTTAATTTAACCATTCATGACACTGTCTTGGAATTAAGGAGTACCAACATTGCTCACAGTGAAACACACAAGGAAATAAGCTCAAAATTAGACCACTTATGTGAAAAGCAGTGAGGGATAGGCACTTGAGCAACCCCTGAACCAGAGCTAAAATGACATACTAATACAAAGAGTCTGAAAGTAATCTGTTGATCTATATTTTTAAAAAAAAAATCAAAAAATGCACTGATCTCTAGCATAAAGGTTTAAGAGGTTAATTTAAAAGGTTACTGCCAACTTCTGATCAAGAATTGCCTGATGAACTATCAATTACAAAACAAGGAAGGTGGAATCAGGAAGTGTGTATTACTTAACAGAACTTCTCACACAGCCTTACCGGGACTGTGTATTTCATACAATTAAAGTAATTAATCTTCCATCACCCACAGAGCACTTGCAAATTCACCAAAAGAATCTGACATTTTTACCACACTTGGAAGTGTGGCAAATATGTTCATATTTATCCACCAACTAAACCTGAGTAAGTACTAAATACTTAAATATCTGAACAGACTTTTTTCAGGACAGATGCATCAAGGAAGCACCAAGCATTCAATTTTAGGCACCTGGCCTTCTAAATAGTCTTCAGTCTCCCTTTAGGTGCCAGTATAATATATCAGAATTAATTACACTGTACCTATTGAAATTAGATACCTCTGATGAGAGTCAGCAAACCAGAATGATGAACAGAGAGGGCATCAGAAACTGCAGTTATCTCATGCTGAAGTTTTTTGTCTTTTTCCTACCCAGGCACAATTCAAGCAACCTCCACAGTTTTGGGGCTCCACTTATTTTTTTTTAACATGGACAAATAGTTGACTCATTCACATAACATATGGACAAGGTAGCATCCAAGAACTTGCGTTGTTCCCAGCAAAAACCACCACCCTGTTGCTAAATCTGACTTGAAGCAGATAGCTATGAAAAAGCACACAAAACATCATAGCAACAAAAGAAAAACCAAACCACACCATTCTTCACTATATCCTCACCATATTTTGCAAACTGGGACTCAAGCAATACCCTGGAAACACTGTATCACTTTTTCTTTCGAGATTCTCACCATTTCTCTTGGTGCTTATTCTAGTTTCACCACATGGATTTGGAAGTGGGGAAGCCAGCACCGCACAAAGGTGTGAAGACTACAGCTCTAACCACACCAGGATTTTTTAATTTTTATAATCCATTGCTCATTGCTGGTTTCTTTTTGCACTTCTATCACTTTTATACATTAAGCACCTCACAGCTTCACTTGCTGCAGCTATACACCTTTGTAGAATCACAGCTCTTAGTCAATCAAGACTCTGCATCTTTTCAAGTGAATTCACAGTGATTCCCTCCAGTCACCACAATGGCATTTCTTGCACTACCTCGGTCAATCTACAGGTAAGACTGCAGCAAAAACTATTTATTACTCATCAAAACTGAATGCAAATCTTTCTCAGCTTTGATCCTTTTCATAGTATTTAGACACAACCACCGGATGCTAAAGACAAAAAAATTTTAAGTGTCAGAAAACGCAACCCCAGCAGTTTGGCACTTCTTAAAGAGCGTATTTAAAAGGAAGGCTACATCCATAACTTACAACGCGGCCATCCCCGCTACCAATGTCAACTAGGGACCCACTTCTGTTTTCCAGCATTTTCAGCACGTTCTGGATCTGAGCGGCGGTTGCGGGAACGAAGGGCAGGCACACCTTCCTCAAGGCCGGGGTCACGAAGGGGGTGGCCACGGCATAGAGGGCCACCAAGGTGCCCCCCACACCGGCCGTGACCAGCAGCCCCCAGCTGCTCCTCCGGGAGCCGCCCTCACCCTCCTCCTGCGGGATCTCCTCCGCCAGCGCCGGGAGCATCGCGCCTGGGGACGGACAGACAGCGTTTGAGCACACTCGAGGCAAATCAGTATCTTGTAGCAAAGAGCTAGGACGTAAGAGAGGAATAGGCCACTGCAGCCGATCCCAGGGAAATGCTGGAGCTGCTGAGAGGCTCAGGCGGGAGGGGGCAGGCAGCAGCGCGCCCCGGAGCAGCTCCAGGGCGGCGCAGGCAGGGAAAAGTGCCTGAAGGGAAAGGCACTCCGCGCCCGGGAGCCGGCGACGGGGACACCCCCAGGAATCCCGCTCCTCCTTCGCGGAGGAACTCCTGTGAGACACAGCGACATTGGCCACCACACACCCCAACGCGCCAGTGACCAGCCCGGGGCTACGCTCGGCCTGCAGCACTTACAGGGAAGGGCGGCGCCACTTCACTACGAAGGGGTGGGGGACAGAGACCTTCCCGAAGACGCTCCGCAGAGAAGCGCCGCGCACACTTTTTCCACCGCGTGTCTGTCTTCCTCCCTCCGCCCTCACTCCACCCGGCTCGGCCCGGCGCGCTTACTCCGCC
>VWZN01006307.1:247649-285416 GCA_013396955.1 Regulus satrapa
CGCCGCTCCTCGCCATGGCGCGCCGCGCTGCCGTGAGGGGCCGGGAGGAGGGAGCCCCCGGGGCGGGCGGGACCTGGGCTAGGCCTGGAATGGGGGCGGAAGAGAGAAAGGAAGCATGGCCCCGGGGCTGGGAACCCGCGGCGCGGCCTCCGCGGGGCTTGAGGGCCGCCCCTGCCCCTGGAGCTTCCCTGCAGCTCGGCCGCCGAAGGAAGGCCGGGGCTGAGGGCGGGCGGTACAAACCCCGGCGGAAAGAAGGGAGCGGGCCCTGGAACGGAGAGGCGGTGGGTGCCCCGCTCCTGGCAGCGTTTAGGGGAAGGTTGAATGGGGCACTGAGCGAGCTGGCCTAGCGGAAGGTGTTCCTTGCAGGGAGGGGATGGGACCTGGATGATATTCAAGGTCCCTTGCAAGCCGAACCATCCTTTGACGATGCTGTTATGGGTGAAATTGCACTGCCTTTGGCGCTGCCGGCTTCTGCCGCTCCCTGCCTTGAGCGTTTGGCTGCTCTGCTTTTGCATGCTTTAGCAGAGCTAGGCCGAGCAATACAAGAAAAGGCATGGGAAGTGCTTCTGTCGTAAGGCCACAGTGATTCTTTTTCAGTCATGCTTGTTGTCAGTTAAATTACAGCATTTGCATTGCTCACTGTGTTTTTCTTAGCTTAGTATTGTGATTTCGGAATGCACAATAAGAATTTAACTTCTCTCTTTATTATCCTTTCTTTTACAGTCTCATATAATGGCAGCAAAGGCTGTAGCAAGTACTCTGAGGACATCCCTTGGGCCCAATGGTAACAACGAAAAACTTTTAGTGATTCTCTCATAGTAATTGTTGGGGGGGGGGATTTTCAAAGCTTTACTTCATCCTTTGAACGTATGTTTCTTAGGCTTGGATAAAATGATGGTGGACAAGGATGGTGAGGTGACTGTGACAAATGATGGTGCTACCATCCTGAATATGATGGATGTGGATCACCAGATAGCCAAACTTATGGTGGAGCTGGCTAAATCTCAAGATGATGAGATTGGGGATGGAACTACTGGAGTCGTTGGTAAGAAAGTATTTTAAACTTCCTTTTTCAGGTTTAAAATGAATCTGCTTCAACTATAAAAAAAAAAGAGAAATAATAGTAGCCTTTCTGTAGAACTTGTTTGTAATATTTATCATTGCAGTAGTCCTGTCAGTTCTTGTATTAGAAGTCTTCTAATAAGAAATCTTTTGTGTCTTTTTGAAGTTTGGTTACATTTTAACATAGTGCTGAGAGTCCACTTGATACTTTCATAATTTTTCTGCATAATTTTCTTCTGTAATCTCCTTGTCTCACCTTGATGCCTGTAGTTCATTTTGCTCTTAACATAATACGGTTTTCTTCCTACTCAAAGCAGGTAGGGGTTTTCCATGTTTTTCTGGTTATTCAGGAAACTTTGAGCTCCTAAAATATATTGCAGAAAAATCAGAAAGTGTGCTTTTTAACCTGTTGATAGCATACTTAAAATTATTTTCCAATCTAGAATAAAACCTCCTTTTTTTTCTTTCTTTTTTTTTTTCCTTTTTATAGTTCTGGCTGGGGCACTGCTGGAACAGGCCGAGCAGTTGCTGGACCGAGGCATTCACCCCATCAGAATAGCAGACGGTTATGAGCAGGCAGCACGCATTGCTATCGAGCACCTAGACAAAATCAGTGACAGTTACCCCGTCGATCCGCAGAACATTGAGCCTCTGATCCAGACTGCCAAGACAACCCTGGGCTCTAAAGTGTAAGTCAGAAAACTGAATACTGAATGAATATTTTGTCCTGCTGTTGAAAACCCTCTGCGTGGAAAGGAGAAGTCTTGGTGTTTTGGTGGATTGTTAAATTGTTTGTGTTACTGAAGTGCTGCTGAAGGCTCTTTGTTATTTTCTTTTGGCTAATTACTCAGTAGACTCCTGTCTCACGATAAGAAATTGTGAATCCTTTGTCTCCACAGGGTCAGTTCCATGAAGTTAAACAGCTGCAGCATCAATTACATTCTAACCTGTTAGTTCCAGGTTTCTTCATCACAGCAGATTCCAAAAGTAATGTAAATCTGTTAAAAATAATAACATGTCATCATTAAAAGAAATTTCACTTAGAATGATTCCATTAGTTCATTTTCCTTTAAGGGTTATATATGTAGTTCATAAATTCAGACATTGGAAGGGCTTCCTTTGCAGAGCTGTCTTACAAGTGGTTCCTGTTCCTTGAATGTTCTTTAGTAGATTAGTTCTCCTGGTTTGCTTCAAATCTGTGTTAGGACTCCACTGGCAGAGGTTCCTCACA
Source organism: Regulus satrapa (assembly GCA_013396955.1). Classification (NCBI taxonomy): domain Eukaryota; kingdom Metazoa; phylum Chordata; class Aves; order Passeriformes; family Regulidae; genus Regulus; species Regulus satrapa. The sequence continues at coordinate 249,943 of VWZN01006307.1, forward strand.
CCAGCCATGTTTGTACGTTCTCTTTTCTGCCATAGCCAGCCAGCACCTTCTGTTTCTGTGAACAGACGAGCAGGACCCCCTCTTTTAATACAACAGGCAAAAGTTGATTGCTACAGTGGTACTTCTTGCCTTTTAGGATTGATAGAATCACCTTTTTCTTCCAAATTGTGGAAATGGAGTACAACTTGATTGCATTTTTTTCAACCCTAGAGTGAACCGCTGTCACAGGCAAATGGCGGAGATCGCCGTGAATGCTGTACTGACAGTAGCAGACATGGAACGTAAAGATGTTGATTTCGAGCTCATCAAAGTGCAAGGCAAAGTGGGTGGGAGACTGGAAGATACGCAGTTGGTTAAAGGAGTGATTGTGGATAAAGATTTCAGCCACCCGCAGATGCCTAAAGTAAGTGATGTCCTTGTGTGTAATGACTTAAATGAGAAATTCGACCCTATCTCAAATGTTGCCCTAGCATTTATTAACTATTTACACAGTCTTGTAGTTCAGCTTGGCTTTTTAACCACATATCAGCAGAGAAAGGGGCAAGGAGCATGAAAGTTTTCATACTGGAAGAGATCAAGTTAGAATTTACAACGGTATTGAAACAATGAGGTGGAAGGGAGGAATTACTGTACTGCTAAGTGAGGACAGGTGCAAGGTTCTGTGATATGTAGAAATAATTATCCCTGGTGTGTGATATGCTTAATATATTTAGTGCAATGCGGTGTCAAGATTTTTAACCTTTATGAACTGCTGTGTTGTCCTGTTTGGAGCACCCCAGAAGCTGTCCTTGTTTTATGTTTGGCATGGGTAAGGTCCCCAGGTCTTTGGCCAGTGTACTTTGAGGAAACCTACAGTGTTCTAAAATATCTGGCAGGTAACAATGTTTATCCTGTAAAAAGGAAGACTAGTGGAAAATATCCGACTGGTAATAGTTGAAAAATTGTTACAGATACGTGTAGTAGTCTCTGTGGTTACGGTGGATAGGGACGTTTGAATTGAACTTTTCTATTTTAAACATTCAACTATAAAAAGGCATGACTGGTAAAAATTGTTAAGGGCTTAAACAGAGTCTGAGAGCTATGGAATTTGTTCTAAGTGTCTAAATAAACTAAGTCTTAAGTTTATTGAGACTATTGACAACATTATTTAGTTAGACTTGGTTAACTTTAGCATAAGTCAAGTGATCATCACATTTCCTCCTATGTTTGTGTTTATAAATATACATCTATATGTTTTGTAAATACAAGAAAGGTATGTTAATTAGGTCCAAAACAATCTTTGTTTTCTTTTTAATTGCCCAGGAGCTAAAAGATGCTAAAATTGCAATCCTTACTTGTCCGTTTGAACCACCTAAGCCTAAAACCAAACATAAGCTTGATGTCACATCTGTGGATGATTACAAGGCACTGCAGAAATACGAAAAAGAGAAGTTTGAAGAGATGGTGAAGCAGGTAGCCTTTAGGATTATTTCTGTTTTCTTTGTCTTTCATAGCCTTTAGAAAAAAACAGTATAGTGCATTGTTGGTCTTTTTCCCTGTAAGTGAGTTGCTATTCCTGGTGGGAAGCAGCATAGAAGCACTTAAAATGCTATGAATCAAAGTTAATTTAGCATAAGAAAGAGACACCTGCTTGTTTTAAAATATATTTTGATCTCTGTGTGTGCCAGAGGGTTCTTCATGAGAATTGTCTTTTGAGGAAATTGGAAGAATTAAAATCATGAAGAGTGTTTTTCATTCCTTTGTTAGTTCTGATCAGAAGGTTGATGGTTTGTTTTGCTTTTAGATAAAAGACACTGGTGCAAACCTTGCCATTTGCCAGTGGGGTTTTGATGATGAGGCAAATCACTTGCTGCTCCAGAATGAGCTGCCTGCTGTTCGTTGGGTTGGTGGACCTGAAATAGAAGTAAGTAAAACTGGGCTTTACTGGGCTGGTACCAGTTGTTAAAACATTTTTGAAGTAATAGGCTGTACCAGCTAAAAGTTCAGGCTTTCTGGGAATCACTGTGTAATTGTGTGTGTAGGTGTATTGGAGAAAAATCTTTGGGGGTTGCTGAGAAGAGCCCACCACGAAGGGGATTATGGTTCATAATTGGAGCGTAGGTGTCCAGGAAAGTTTCTGCTTCAGTCCTGCTGTTTGCAGAAACAAAACATTGGCTGAAGTACTTCAAAGGGATGGCAAGAGAACCTTCGGGAGTAGGCGTTTTCTGCTAGTTTTCTGAAAGCCCTGTTGTTAAAATAACTCGCGGCTGTTGAACTGTAGCTAATCGCCATTGCGACGGGAGGGCGCATCGTGCCTCGCTTCTGCGAGCTGACAGCAGAGAAGCTGGGCTTCGCGGGCGTGGTCCGGGAGATCTCCTTCGGAACAACCAAGGACAGAATGCTCCTCATCGAGCAGTGCCAGAACTCCCGAGCCGTCACCATCTTCATCAGAGGAGGAAACAAAATGGTGAGATGCTTGCTTTGATACGTAGTTGCCGAATGTGGAGTTTCTTTGTACACTCTTCTCCTCTCGCTCTACGTTTTGCCTGCTGCGTGGGCCAGTAGGAAGGCTTATAGGCAGTCAGGACTTCATGTCAGAAGTAATTTGGTAGATTTACATCCTAGGTTTCTGAATAAAAACTTTCGTTTTGTCTCTATTAGAACGTAGACTTCATAAATACAGAAATAGTTTTACCTGTGGATGCTCCTAATTTTTTTTCTCATGAGAGGGTCACTTTTATGAGTAAAGACATATAAGTGTCTTTGAAAGATTTGGTTTTATTGTAGTTATATCACTTCTGATCTAGTTTGGGTAAAATAATTTCAAATGAAAACCCCAAACTGCTGCAAACTGTATATCCCCACACCCTGTATCCCCTACTCCCTTCCCTAAATGCTTATGTACTTAAACTGGGTTTTGGTTGCCCTATTATTGTTAAATTGTATTTATTATAGGTCAAATCCTACTTAAATTAAAAACTTCTGGAAAAAAAGCTCATACTCTATTCTAAAATTTTCTTTTGAGAAAGCAGAAATACTGCTTTAAAGGTTGGCATTTTCGTTAAATCTCCTATATCTGTTCGAATGAGGAATGGACAGAAGCTGGAGTCTGACATGTTGAATAATGTTGGCATTTAAAGTTCACTGTTTTGTGTCTTGTAAATGTGGAAGATTGAAAACCTTCTCATGTAATTTCTTGTTATTTCAAATTACAGGTTTAACAAGCAGCAGTATATTTTTGTGCATATTTTTATTCTTTGCCACCGAATGTCTAACGTTCTTTATTTTTCAGTAGCATAGCATGGCAATACTACAGCTGCATTGGAGCCATGAAAAAAGTCTTAAGAGTTTATTTGCAGGTGCCATGTCGGTATTAGCAGTTACATCTTCCCAGCCTGCAGGTGTGTGTCTTGTCAAACACATGCTGCTCTGTAATTCCAGATCATTGAGGAGGCAAAGCGCTCTCTTCACGACGCCTTGTGTGTAATCCGGAATCTTGTTCGTGACAATCGTATTGTGTATGGTGGTGGCGCAGCTGAAATATCTTGTGCCTTGGCAGTCAGTGAAGCAGCGGATAAGGTAAGAATGGAGCAGTTAAAATTTTATTTAATGTATGAAGGATTGAGCCTGCCTTAAGGGATTCCAGAAGAACTTCAAAGATTTTCCAGAAAATTCCATAACATGTGCTTTCTGACGTTCCCTGATAACCAGTGTTAAAGTTATCCTTCCCGTCTGTTAAAAGCCATTACCTGTACTTTTTTCCTTTTGTGCTAGGAGCAGTTAAATGTTTAAAAATTTTCAAATAGTTATTCAGAGAGATTTGTTTAGTTACCATATTCCAAATAAAATCTGCTTATTTTGTGTATGTATTTTGCATCTAGTATGAAAATCTCCTTTTACTAATATTGGCGTTTAATAGCTTACGAATTGGAATTTCTTTTCCTGTAGTGCCCATCTTTGGAACAGTATGCTGTGAGAGCTTTTGCAGATGCCCTGGAGGTAATTCCAATGGCCCTCTCAGAGAACAGCGGTATGAATCCAATACAGACAATGACCGAAGTGAGGGCGAGGCAGGTGAAGGAAAATAATCCTGCCCTGGGCATTGACTGTTTGCAGAAAGGAACAAATGGTAAGAACTGCAACGTGGAGAAAGAAGAGCATAAAAGCTTTTCTTTCTCAAAAGCTCTAAATGCTCACTGTGCTTTTTTAATACCTGTGTATCACTTGAGTTAGAATAACTCTTGTGCCTTGCCATAATAAATGGGGATGTGCTCGGAGAGTATATGTATATATCTGTCTGGAGGAAAATGTTGTAATTGTCTGAAAACCTCTGGTGGCAAGATGAGTTGAAGATGTTGACCGATATTATAGTACAGGGAAGAAGGCTGCTCTTAGGATGGGACAAGCAGGCTGTGCTTTAAATACTGCGGTTTTAGTGATCCAGGTTACACTGCAGTCCTAAAAACAGTTGTTTTGAGAAACAGTTTGTGAAGAGTAAACAAAAGGCTGGAAATATTTGCAAGCAGTGATGTTCACACCAACATGTCTGCATATTTAAACCTGGAGCAAATATGCAAAAACTAAGAAGACAGTGTATAAAACCTTATTTTCAACTGGATCTACACTTTTCACCTTCTTGCTTACTCTGTTGTTTTTTCAGAAAAGACTGTGATGAACTGTAATCTGTACAATTTGTAACCTTTCTTTGATAAGGTGTTAGGCACTTGACCTTTCACTTCTTTGGCATTTGCTCAGCCTTTGGGGTGCTTTTAATTTTTGTGTATGGAAATTTTGCTTTTCACCATTCTGCATTACTTTTTGAAAAGCACAATCTAGTTGGGAAAAGAATTGCATCTTAATGTCCTAGGGTCTTTGGTAAGATCCCAGATGTAAAACTCTAGTTTGTACAAATTGTGTTTGTAAACCACAGCAGCCAAGAGTAGTAATTTCAAAATGTTCTTTGAAATGACGTGGGATTCACTATTAATAATTACTAACACTTATAGGTCAAGTGTTACATCTCGATTTCATTAGGGTGTCTAATTTTCCTGCTTCCTTTTGGCAGATATGAAGCAGCAGCATGTTATAGAAACCTTGATTGGTAAGAAACAGCAGATTTCCCTGGCGACTCAGGTTGTTAGAATGATCCTGAAGATTGATGATATCCGTAGGCCTGGAGAATCTGAAGAGTGAAGGGTGAAAAGCAGGAAACATTAAGGGGCCACAGCAGTAGCGAAGACGGTAGTATTCTGATGCTTCATCTTCAGCTATTTATTCTGGACACTTTTTGTTTCACATACTGTAATGGCTAGTTGTTGGAAATAAAACAGTTTAGCACTGGTGATTTCAAGACTTGTTTCAGAAGTGGTGTTTGCTTCTTTTCTTAGGTGCGAATATTAATACTTCTGAATGTATAGGGAAAACAAATAACGCAGCAGCAAAATTTAATGGGTCATTTTCAGTTGTTCCTTATGGGGAAAGCCCAGAAATTCTAATTTTAAAAGGTCTGTCACCATTTTAATTAATTAATTAGATATTAACTAATTATTTTAGTCTCCAGTAATTCTCGTATGTTAAATATTTTAAGTATGAAATATCAGTATGAAGAATTTCATGCTTCCAGTTGCTTCAATTTTTTTCTCTTCTTCCTGTCCTGTTCCTGGTTTATGAGGGTTAAGGAGGGTTTTTTCCCCAGGGGGTATACACCTTCAGCCAAGTGAGGGTTTTCCCCGGAATTTTCTCTCTAGTACCACGGTTGAGTGCACTACTCAAAAGGTCCCCAGTATGGTCTGAGAGTGGTAGAGTAAAACTGATTAGTAAAGTGCCTTGCCTGTGAAACTATTCCGCAAGAAAGAAGTGGTAGACCAGAACTAACAATTTCTTTGAAAGATTTAAAAAGTGAGGGAAGTGTTACAAATACCAACTTGGCATTACTTGTGTTCCATAGGGCGGAGGAAGCTTTTTACTGGCCACTATTTGCTAGCAGGTTACGTCCTGGTTGGTTTTTGTTGAGACCACCTCACTTGAGTCACACAAAACCCTTGAGTGAGTGTTGTTAGAGGAAGAAGGGTAGAAACAGCAAGTTTACTAATTACAGGACTGGTTTTATTTCTAGAACTGTTTGAGGATAAATGGTGCACAGCTTTATTCGCATAAAATAAAAAGCTGATAAAAAAATCAGTTGTTTCATCACTGCTCTTTTGCCTTTTCCCAAATTAGCTTCATTTAGATGCAGTTCAGTGGGCAACAAAAGTTTATCCATTTTATTGCTGCCCAGCTCTGGCATTCTGAATCTGTTCAGGGTTTTAAGTGTGACTCTAAAAAGCTGTAAATACCTGGGCTCACTTAGAGCCTTCTCTTACTTTGTTCACAAATACAAAAGGAAAACAGCTGTAGCTGGAATTTAAAGGGAGCAGTGTATTAGTACTAATGTACTCCTTACACCTCATAGTGAAGTTTTGCATGTGATAGGAAGGAAGTAAGAAAACAGTTACTCCAATGTTACTGGCTTTTGTCCTCTGTCCTCTGGCGTGGTTGAACCCCCTTTGCCATCCAAGCCCCACCTAGTTACAGGTGTTGGCTGTAAACTGCTGCTTAATACAGAAACCCCTCGGAACAGAGGACAGATAACTGAAAATTAAAATTATGGCTTTACTGATCTGACTTGAGGAATTAAACATTTTGTGCTCCATATGAATACCTGTTAGTGTTCAACTAGATCTTGGAATACCTGTTAATTGTTCAACTAGATCTTGGCATGGAAGTCTGAAGCTTGTAATGAAACTTTGATGAAATTTTAAGAAATGAAAGTTGTTAATTTTTTCAGGGGTTTGTATTTCAACCTAACAAATGTGTGGCATCAGTACTGTCAATGCTGCATAGAGGCAGCTGGAGGACAAATGGCTTTCATCACAGCATGCAACATGCAACTGGAACTATTAAACCAAATTAATGAAACAACTGCAGCTCAAACCGGTATACTTTCACAGCAGGATTAATTAAATTTGTGCTTGACAGAACAGTGGGAATACCCATATTGGTAATTGATGTGCTGTCTGGCTCTGGTCAAACAAAACAGGAAACATCCAACTAACGACAAGGTTGGGGAAGGCAAACACTGATGTTCAAATTGTCATGGTGCATTTGTAACCACAGGGAAATAAAAGCCTCGCCTGGTGCTGTGTTTGGAAATGAGGGCCATGAGCCCCACAGTCCATATGCTGCTCCAGGACTCCTGGGAAGAGGCAGGGTTCACCACAGGAGGGCAACATTCTCACATCACTGCCATAGCAGGCTGCATCTGGACTTACTAAAAGCGATCTGAGGCAGCCAGTAGGTCTTTCCCAGCATCACTCTCGTGGCACACAGATGTCATCAGCAAGAGATGAATCTTTACAGCTTGCCCTCAAGGGCTCAGTTACTTGAGCTAATTTCATGATTAAGTTCCACATGCCCTCTTGCATCCAAGTTTTCATGTCTTCCTAGGATGCTTAACCTGGTTATGCCTGTATTCCTGCCACTTCTAGATCTCTTACCAGCTGCCTTGCTTTAGCCTCCATTGGTCTCTCTTGCTGCATTCCCAGGCCTGGGCTCCTTTCCTCCTCTGCTCTCAGCCTCTGTGCTGCCATACTTGTCTTTGCAGGGGCACAAGGCAAGGCTGCCAGCAGCACAGCGCACAGGCTGCTCTCGCTCCCTCGCGGTCACACTCAGACTGCAGCAGCTGTGGAGGGCCGTGCATCCAGGGCTGGACTTCTGACTTCGGGTGTGCCGAAGTCTGAGCGGATTTTTTTCAGGAATAGGGTTAAACAGGGAAGCAACTTCCTTCTTTCTCCACAGACATTTTTTAATAAAAATGCCTTCTTTAGGAAAGAACTCGCTTTTTGATCACTTCTGCATACTAAATGGTGAAAGACGCCTTACGATCAACAAGTTTACAGATAGGATCATAAGGGGAGCAAGTCAAGCAGGTCTTGCTAAACGGCAGGTCTGTTAGCTCTCCCTCTAATGTCAAAACAATTGGATATTAGGATACCCAGGCCTACCTAATCTAAGCTGAGTGGCTCCAGAACCTGCTTGGGCTGTATGTCCCTATGCTAAGGGTACATAAGGACAGGAAAGGGGGCACCATGGTAGCTGCTCTCCTCTGTGGCGGGATGGCAGCACTGTTCCTTGCAGTATAAAAAATTGCTGTTGCATTGGCCGTGGGGGTGGTTATTACACCCTCTGGGCTCTAATCATCTGAGGAGCAATGATTCAGTCGTGAGGTTTGGGTCTGGGAGACTAGCTTTGTTTGTCCTCCCTGCTCAGAAGTATCTCTCCGTGTCACGTCTTGGAGGGTTTCCCAGGAACTCTGTGCCAGGGAACATTTCTCACCATGTTGAAGAGCTAATTAAATGGACTGACGGTGTTTGCTTTATAAGTATACTTATCTTTGTGACACAAAAGGGACACTGCTTAACTAATGATTATGGAGTAAAGCTGTAGTACATTCTCTGTAACACATGGGCTCTGGGATACCTGCCTGGTGTTCATGTACTAGAATTCGGGTTACTTGTAAAATTCCTCACGGAGCTATTGGGACCAGTAGTTGTGTTGTGGTGAGGCTCCTGACTGACAGCAGCACAGGCACTGAGAGAAACAGGTCTCTGCCAGCTCTCTGCTGCCTGGGTGCTCACTGAACATAGGAAAATCCTGGGGGTGAGAGAGAGCTGGGGAGAAGCTCTCCCTCTTTGCTCCGGAGCTGCATTTAAGCTCAGCCCAGGGCCTTGCTCCTTGCCTGAACAATGTCTCAGCTATGCCTGTGTCTTGATGATTGTGATGTTAGTTTGACCTTCTGGCTTGTCCTTAGTCTTGCCTTGTCAATTTGGATTTGCCTGGTGATCATGACTTTTCAGTGACCCTGGTCACTGTGGCTGAACCTACTCTGCGTGTTTGTTTGTTTGTTTACATTGAAGCCAAAAAACTGTGAAGAGAACAGTGGCCAGAAGTTGTCAGTAAAGAGAATTTCAGAAGGCCATTGAAGGAGTCCTCACTCCTTGGCATGGGCAGCTCTCCTGTAGTGTACAAGCAAGAAGGTCTGTTCAAGCAAAGTAGAGTGAGCAAAAGGAAAGATGGGAAACCTCAAGAAAATCAGCACAATCTGATAACTTGATTACAGAAAATGGTGAGCACTTGGAACTTAAGTCAAGACGTAAAGAAATACATTAGAATTAGGAAAATAGATGTCAGTATGAGTAATGCTATCGTGGACTGCTAAAGACATCAGCTCTGAGGGATGGGGTACTAGCAGAAGCGTTCTTCTCCTTCCCAGAGAAGTCGAGCAGCTGAGTAACACAAGGATTTTAAACACTTTGTGTGTGTTCTAAGTCTTCTTGTGTTTGAGGTAGGGCCCATAATGGGATACAGTAGTTTTTGACAAGAAAATATAATTACTTCTTCAGTATCATCTTCGAAGTATTCCAATGCAGTGTCTAAAGAGGAAGCAGCAATGAGGAACTTCCTTCTCTGCATGAACTGGCTGAGCTGCCAAGGATGATATATTCCCTTTCCCTGGACTGCAATATGTAGAGTTATTCTCAAATCCATGGGGGAGAAAAAAATCTATCAAGGACTGCTACACTTAAAAGTCTCCACTTATCTGCAGACTCCTCCTAAGTCAAAATATACTGAAAGCTGGGAAGCGTCTCTGAGGAATTGTGACTATATGCTTTCCCTGTTCTTATAACTATTTTTTTAAGAGACAGGATATTGGTTTAGGTTAAACCCCTGGTCTAATGTAGAAGTATGACTATGTTGAGACAAGCTCTTCAAATTTAGTGCTGTACATAAAACTAGCTGATGTAAAGAGCAAAGAGTGACTGGCTAACTGGTGAACTGGTGGGTCGTTTCTGATTCTCACAAGGCAATTGTCAAAACTGAAGCTGTCTTAAGATTTTTAAAGCAGTACATCTAAGACGTTTAAATGGACCTCTTTTCCTGGAATACAGTCCAGATTTACAGGAAAAGTACATTCTGCCCATAGCCTAATTTCTGTGAGAAAAAGATTAATTTTTATATTTGGGTCGATCTTGTACAAGCTCAATAACCAAAAAAACTGTGATTTATTTTAAAATATACAGAAAAGCCACCGAAGCAGCATTGCTTTATCTCTTTAAATATTATGATTAGATGTATATTAAATGAATGGTCTTGAGAAGATTTCCTTGAATTCACATTTAATTTGAAATTATTTGATTTTAAAAGAAAAATAAGTATAACTCAAATATTTTAAAATCTGGTTTGAATTTAAAGGTTTTGTGATTTCTGATGCAGTATGGTACCTTTTTACACCATGTGAAGAAAATTGTCTGTTTCTCTAAAACTTATAAGTAACCAAGCTGATTCCTTAAAAATGTAATATATCTTTTCACTCCAGATCATGAGGGAGTGGTTTCCCTGCTGGCACAAACAGAGCCCATGTACACATGGAACTATCTAGTGTCACCTCAGCTGCTCTGATCTCAGGGCATCAGGGTCTCACACTGTCTCAGTTTCAAGATTTGATTTATGCACCTTATGGCACCTAGTTCTCAGAATATCATAAAAAAACTGCCCAACATTAAAATTGCTGAGTTCCCACTCTCTAAACTGAACTGTCTCATGGTGAAATTCTCTACCAGCTGCTCGTACTCATCACTCACTGACCGTTCTCATCACCCAGCTCTCAAGTGAAAAGTCTTCTGCAATCTCCTGACCATTCCCCGACATGTGCACCACTGACTCCCCAGCTGCCTGCTGCCAGGTGTGTGTACCCAAAGCCCACCTGCAGGAGCTGATGGTCCCCACCCTCAGTTGGGTTTTCCAGTGAAAATAACGCTTCTGCAAGGACCTTTGAATCATGTCTTGATGTGCTCACTCCCAGTGATTATGGATTCTCCCTGCTCTCTGCTGCTCTTTGAATTTGAGTCTTGCTCTGAGCTGACGTTAGCTGGTTTCTGTTTTCCACATCCAGCTACTGTGCTGGCTGGCATTTTGCAAGTGCCTTGACTAGACAGTTAGATATGAGGTCTTCTCATTAACGCATCCGCTGCAATTGGAAGAAGGCCAAAGGCTGGGAAAGGCAAGTTTCCAGCACTGCCTTTGATTTAAGGGCAGCACTAATAGTTAAGGTTGAGTGCAAGTGCTAGTGACTGAGAGTGAGCACAGAGGGACAGAAGGTGATGTGCCATGAGCAGTGGGGAAGAAGGAGTGACTGAAATTACTGAAAATCCACTTAAACTCAACAATAAACACAACTTAAACTCCATTTAAACACAATACTGAGTAACTTGAAGTTGCTCAGTCACACTGAGTAACTTCAACACGAGGTTGCAATGGTACATCCTCTCAAAACTGGCTATGCTGCCCTGCTTTTCAGCTACATTGGCTCACTCCTAAGAAAAGCTGCTGCCACAAAACCCATGGGAGCTCCATTTCTGACTCCCCAGGACCTGGGTCAAGCTCTCTCTTTTGTTGTTTCATGCAGGGATTATGTGAGTGCCCAGGAGATGGACAGATCATCACAGCCTTACCTTCTTTTCCTTGTCAAAGAAACTTTGCAGCAATTTCTTCTTTTTTGCTAATATAGAAAGTATGTAACCTCCAGCTCCTGATTGTTTAAGAGCAGAAAACAGAGCATGTACCTATTCCAAAAGTGAGTGATGACTAATAATGCTTTTGGGCAGAAGTGCAGAAGTTAACAGGGACAACAAAGTTCAGAGGCTGTCACAGTAATTTCATTCCTTGGCTGAAACTAAGTATGAGAGAAGATGAGACTCAGTTCTGGAGGGAGCGCTTTAGACCTGGTGGAAAACAGGTCATGTTACTAAGTCCCTGGCAAATTTGGATTCCTGAGGCAGGAGTTATAGCGGGTATGGGTGTTTGAATCCTTGGCACACTACCAGCACTGGAAGCTTCAGCTACTGCAATGCAGCAGTGTGAGGATCCAAGTGACTGAGATGCAGCAGTGAAAATTCCTATAGTGAAACAGTCCCTTTAAGGTAAGGCAAAAAACAGATCATACCTTGCTCCAAGAAATTGCTCTGCAGATAAAGCAGAATGGGGACAGGACCACACACCATCAGTAGCTGGTGTGGAAGTATGATCCTTTCTTCCAGATCTAAGGTGTAGTCTCTGCTCCAGGTCATTAAAGGAAGTCAGGCCAGCTCCTATGAGGGTTTAAGTAATGCCACAGATGAGACAGCAGAGGTCTTGTCGAGACCACAGAGCATAATTCAGTGGATCTGGTGTCCTGATTGTCCACATCAGAGACCTGGTCCTGTTGGTTTCTGCCAGTGTTCCTGTGGAAGTCAGGACCTGAGTGACCAGTAACAGTGCATAGCCAGGCTGTGCTCCATCAGGGAGAAGGGATGCAGAAGGGTGTGCAGGAAATCATTTGCATGTACCCCAGTTTACATGCTACCACAGTTTACCAACTCCTAATCTAATGCTGAATTTATCTAGTGTTCAATTTACTCACCTACAGTAAACATGTACATATAACCTCTCTGCCTGCTAACATAACTAAATCCTGGGGCAAAAGTGTAGGCCTGAAATTTGAGGTTTGAGAAGGTTTGAGAAGGCTATAAACCCCTTTCTCAACAACTATTCTCAGTTATTCCCTTATCACTAGCCTAGTGACAGTACTATAAGGAAAGAAAATGTGTGTGTGAAGAAAATCCAATTAATTCTTTTCTGAGGCTGTGAAGTCTGTCTCAAGACATGTATTGCCGGATTTTCTGCTTTTAATTGCTTCTTTTCAGCCCCATGAGACAGAGAAGAAATTGTCTGCAGAAATTGACTACCCAGATATGACAGGTATCCTGGTGCATTCCTGCCAAGATGTACAGAAGGGTGAGATTTACTCCTCTAATCTAAGCAATATGTGTCTACATAAGCTCTTCCCTTGTCTGCAGCCTGCCAGGTAGTAGCCCTTGCCTCCTAATTGCAAGAAAATTATCTGTCAGTGAAATGGTGGCCAGATTTATCTCTGAAGTAAATATGTGTTCAGATCACAAAGACAATGAAGCTAAGGCTAACGAGGGAGATTTGCAAAGCAACAGCTTTGTGAACAGCATGGAAATTTCTTCTGTTATCCCATGAGACCCCAGAATAAAGGGAAGAGCTGGAAAAAAAGAGCAGAACAGTATCCAATTTAAAGTGAGCCAGCTTTGCAAATGCTCTGGTTTTGCTCTTGGTTCCTCTCCTCCTCTAGAAAGAGTTTCTAATTCCTCTTTCTTTTTCTTTACCATCTAATTAGGATTACCTATGGGAAACCAGAGTTTCCCCATGCCATTTTCCTCAAACTTTAAGAAGAAGCTGAACATTTAGAAGTTGGGATGCAAAATCCAGCCTAATCCAACCTGAGCATTGGTCATAACCTGTTACTCTCCCCTGTATAATTCTAACATAAGGATGATACCCAGACATTCTCTCCTTGCCAGCAAGATGAAAACAGTCCCAGGAGCCACTAAAAACCGAACATCAATATCTGTATCAGAGCTTGGCAAAATTAGTAGCCATTCCAAAAACTGGAAACACAGGAAACAAGACCTGGGTCCATACAGATATTATTGTCCTTACTTTCCCTAACATGAGGTAAGAAGGGAATGAGTGGAAAGGAAAATGAGCAGTCAGGGTCAGGATTTGCAATTCTCTCCCTAACTCTGGAAGAACAGTGATATGTCTAATGATTAATGAGATCTAAAGTCAGGATTACTAAAATATTGTTTCCAGCCTGCTGGGTGACCCGCATTGCAGCTCAAGACTTTGCTTTGCATCCAAACTGCTTATCAGCAGTTTCCAGTCATTGAACCAAACAGATTTGTGGTGACAAGCTACCCTCTTGAGGTGCCACCATTCCTTCCACCAGTGCCGCTTGGCAGCCCCCACACACCACATGCCATAAACTCATCTCTCTCCTGTCACAGAAAGAAAGGAAAGGACAGGGGCATCCTGTTACAGCCAGGTCTCTGTCAGCCCTATCCAATTCCTGGCATGCCCTTGTGTGTAGCCAGGAACCAGTGGGAGGGTGGCAGGCTGCTCAGGGGTAGGGCAGAATGGCTGCCTATCATGGCTCCCACTTCATCCCCAGATTTCCATTATGGAGCAGTACCGAAGAGACCAATCAGTTCAGCAGTTCCTGGGGCAACCCAGCAACAGCAAACTCAAACAGAGATTGGCAGTGGATACCTTCAAAGACATGCAGAGAATCACCAGGAGGTCCAGCTTCCCTCTGCACTCATCTCCTCTGGTGCTGGGAATAGAAGCCACCCAACTTGCCTGCTGAAGTCCCCTCCTACCCCACTACCAGCAGTACCCAAACAGCAGCTGCTCTTTGTGCAAGTGTCCTCTTACATTTCCAGCTGAGGGATAAACAGTCCTGATGGGATAAAGGCACCGCAGCCTTCCCTGAAATACTGTGAGCAGTGTGGATGTATGAGAGGGGAACCTGAGGACATGAGTGCATCCTGCTTCTTGCTACAGTCCCCAGACCAGTGGAGCAAGGAGGTGTACTGATCCAAATGGGTGGCACTGATCCCAAATCAGTGAAAGGAGCCATTGAGTTGTACAATGAGTGCCCTTTGCTGCTTCTTGAGAGTATAAAGTCTTTCAGGGTATGGTATAAAGGGATATCTCATTTGCACCAGGGTGACCACAGCAAAAAATTTTGATGGGCAAGTGATACAGAAACAGGGCTGAAAGAGTGTGAAAGACTGGGGGAAAAAAAAAAAAAAGCAAGAAAAGGAGAGAAAATAAACTGTACCACAGAAGGAAAATCCCTGAAAGTTCCTCATAGCTGAAGGAGGAAAAGAGTCTCTGGTAACTTCCTCTCTTTCAGTGTAAGAGATGTTAGTCCACAGCAGCATGAGCACTGTAATTTTACCAAAGCCTCATATCCATGGAGCAGCTCTCACCTCTCACCTGGGACAATATGTACCTCTGAGGATAGCACAGCTATTCCTATCATGCCCCCCTGATACACGTGTGTCTGTATGCAACAGTGCTGAGTCCTAGACTAGGACAGACGTGTCTGTCTGTAGTTTGATCCATCATGTAAATCTGGTGTATTAAAATCCCTGCACTTAATCTGTATTGTCCAGTTCAAAAGCATGGAGATCTACCATTTGCTCATCTTGCTCACCACCAGGGCTTTGGACAGATAAACAAATCCACACCTCAGGGAATTGATTGGTAGGCAACAAAGGGCTTATCAATCATAAAGGTATGAACAATTAAATGCATTTTGGATTCTTCCAGGAAGGCTCAGCAGCCAAAAGTCATGAAGCAACTGCAGACAGTGGTGCACAGTAAAGCAGAGAGAAGCTCTGCTGAAGGAGTTGTCAGGAGTTAAGCCTGTCCAGGATGCCCCTGGGGAAGACAATTGTGAGTTAGCTCTGCATTTGGCAATCTCTGTGAGATTTACTGTCCTGAAGAGGACGATCAAATAATATCTCAAAGTAAATGTCAGCTGCAACAACTGTTAGTGACAGAACAAGGGGATGTGAAAGCCACCACTTTTTCTCTACCTGAATTTGGAAAGAGCAGATGTCAACCAATGCCTGTATGTTTCTGTCATTGCTCTGCTTCCATCACCTACTCTGTCAGTGGAAGGGAAGACAGCTGCCTTGTGGCAGGCACTGGGCAGCACAGAGGTCAAGGACACAGGACGGTTCAAGCAGCAGTTTGGAGATGACACTAATTGTGGTAATATGACTGCTTTGCTTGAAGCCAGCTCTGTATATCTAGATGTCAGATAGACTCTTAAAAGAACTAGCGTTTTACCACCAAAGGTAAATTTTCTCCTGAGCACCTCACTTAAATAAATCTGTTCAGTCATGAATAATTTTTCCTGCTATTCCCTAAGAAACATGTCAGCAAAGTACAGGTGGAAGTTGCAAGGGGGTTACCAGTAAAGCTAGAGCGTCGTGTGAGTCTACCCTGAGACACAGGTGCCAGCCAGAGGCACGAGTCCTTGGTGGGGGGCAGCTTGTAAACAGCAAAGAGGGTTAGAAGTGCAATTAGTCCATGTGACAGCCGTGACCACCTTCTGTCACCACCCTGGGCCAGGCCAAATCCCTTTCCTCCCTCTCTTGCACAAACCTGAGCCAAGGCACAGGGCTTATAAACATGCCCAGCTGCCTGTCAGCCCAGGGGAAAGAAAACAAATGCACCACAGCAACAGGCAGACCTGTATATGGGCAAGCCCAGATTATTGGCTGGTGTGCCTGGCTGCCAGACCTCGGTGCATCCTAAGGAGGGAAGTCTCGGATGCTGGCTGATACT
Source organism: Regulus satrapa (assembly GCA_013396955.1). Taxonomy (NCBI): domain Eukaryota; kingdom Metazoa; phylum Chordata; class Aves; order Passeriformes; family Regulidae; genus Regulus; species Regulus satrapa. The sequence continues at coordinate 266,224 of VWZN01006307.1, forward strand.
AGCCATTAGGGGATTTAGTAGGGTCACTTCTCTTCTTGTGGTCAGCAGCATCACAGCACAGCACAGCACAAGGGAAACTAAAACTGCAGTATGGGCAGCAAAGTACTGTGCAAGCTACAGGATGTGAAAAAAACCGGGGCAGCCCCTTTGATCCTCCCGTCTAAGGTATTTTCCTCTGGGTTCTGCATCTTCATCCAAAGGTGCAGGAGAGAGGTAAAAAAAGGATAAAAGCTGAAACTCCATGTCAAGAACTAGCTCCAGTAACTTTGAATCCTGCAACCCTTTGACATGACAATATTTTATGCTTTCTCATGGCTTCTCATGCCTGAGCTACAGGCAGCTCTAGAATACATCAACTGGGTTGCAGTTGTCACCAGCATGCCCCTACATGAATAAGAATTAAAGTAATTTATTTAAGAATAAATTCCACAATTTTTATTCCTTAGTAACTTTTTCTTCCCATCCCTGTGCTCAGGAGGAGAATTACTCAGAGTATGGCCATATTTTGTGTTTTTTAACAAAGTTCTGGCCTTCTTTGTCTAAAGTGAAAGGCAAAACTTGAGAACAAAGAGTGTGGGAAGAGCTAGGCTCACACATCATGCAGTCCTGCATCTACCCTATCATATTCCCTGGCCTGATATGCTTCCCCCACTCATTTTTGGTAACATGCTCAGTCCTTTTGCAGTCTCAAGCCCTGACATTTGCGTGCAAAGTGGGAAGGGTCACACAGGGTGGTCAGCATGTGGTCTTGTTCAGGGAATGCTGGGGAATACCACCCTTCCTAAGAAACTGATTCAGTCACAGTAATGATACTTAAGGGGGTTTTAAGTGGGAAGGGATGGAAGTAAGAGAGTATTGGAGTTGACAAGGCAGAAGAGAAGTTATATGCAAGCTTCTAGAAATTATTCCAGAAACCTAACTGCTAAATCCCTGAAGGCTGGATCTCTAGCCTGCCTTTAGTCACTGCTCCAGCTTCCAATACAGTGAGTTGCATTTTTCTTTCTGTAGAAAGAGATGACATGGACTCCACTATACAATTTGGTCCTACTCTGCTTTTTATGTCCTGAGTCTAGCCAGCGTCACAAAACAGTCTCTGTGTTTGGGACACTGCTGACCTGTGGTTAGCCCAAATAATTTGCCTAAAGGCTCTCCTTAACATCCAGTATTTTAATTCTCAGATCTGGGGTGCTGTTTAACCATTATCACAACTTGGGTCATCACTTTCAAATCTGCCTGAATTTTCACATCTCTGTCTAGCACACAGCTTTCACTCTCAGTTCTTCACAACAGCATTTCTTAACTGGAAGAGTTACAATCAAACTATCTCTTCAGTTAACAGAGCTAGGCTCAACCCATCACCCTTCCACCTGCAGTGCTGGCCCATACTTTCCCTATACCCTGCAGTCTCTGATCTGCATCCCATTCCCCGGGCTGCTGCTCAGTGTAACTATTGAGGAACCATGTGGACTGTACAGTGCAGAAGTGGAAACATAGTGAGGTGCACAAAGGAGATCCAGAAATATAGAGCATACATCCCCCCATAAGCCATGGGATCCATGCTTCCAGCCTGTGTATGCAGTGTGCTGCAGGCATCAGGGCACCAGGGCCTGGATTCACACTTCTTAGACCTGCAGCCAGAACTCACATAGTGTGGTGAGCTCAGTAATTACCCGATTTATCTCTTCATTCCATCCCAGAGAGGAGCGAAGTACCACGTTTTTCCCTCCGCTTCAGAGCCACCTGATGCCCCTTTGGGGATGACACCAGATCCAGCCCATCCCTCGTGCCTACATTAGCTGAAATGTTGCCTTTTACAGTGCTGGGAACCTGGCCAGCCCTCCTGCAGCCAGAAGCTGCACGTGCAAAGGGCCAGCATGTTTGCACACTGCTCCCTTCCATTCAGCCTCTCCCGAACAGCTGCTCAGGGGTGATGGGGGCAACCAGATCCTTTTCCAGACCCCCTGGGAATAGTCTTAACCAGGTCTGTTTATTCATTGATTTAAGAAATCCAGCTGCAATTATGAACATGCTACTTAGAAAAGAAGCCTGAGCTGAGGACTTGGCTCAGGGGCAAGGCTTTTTGCCACTGTGCTCAAATCTGTGCTTGCTGCATTGTAGCCCTGTCCCCACCACCATCACATGCATGACGTAGTCACAGTGCTGATTTCATCACTTCACTATGCATCACACAACTTTCTGGCAGCAGAAACCCCTTCTACCAAAAGCCTCAAGGCTCTGTGACAAAGAAGACAGAGAAAAACAATCCTGGTCATTGCCACTCCTCACTGCCATTAGTCTGTCACATTGCCTTTGTCAGGCAGCACTGAATCCCTGATCCTCATTGGTATTATTGGCTCCTGCAAAAAAAAACAGCCTGGGTCCTGATGGTATGGGGCAGCTTGATCTGTTTCCCCAAAGATGTCAGTGTTCCATCAGTTCAGGTTTACTTTAATTTGGAATAAATCCTAAAATTTGCTAACCCTTTCTTGTCAAGCTGGTTTTGCATTTGGCACGCAGCTTTGCTGAGACCATGCTGAGCGATTCCAAAGGAGAGATATTTGGAAGCCCTAAACATCCCTAGCTACAACACAGAGTATCTTCAAAGTAATAAATGTTGTGGAATCACAGCATGATTGCTACCGGACAGGCCGTATGAAGATTGCCTACACCAATCTCCTTCCCAAAAGAGAGACAGCTAGAGAAAGTTTACCACAGCCTGGTCCAATCACTTTTGAGCGTCTCCAAAGTCACAGACACACAACCAATGTTACAAAGTTTGGCCACCCTCACTATTTTTCTTTTGTTTAAATGGCTCCCCTGTCACAATTTATACTTGTGCCTGGAAGTATAAAGAGCTATAAGACCCACCCTGACTCTTTTCCTCTCCAGGATGAACATTCCCCATTCTCTCAGCCTCTGCTCATATGATGGTTTCTTTCAGTAGGCAAGAACCTCACTACTGGCGTGTTTGGCTTCAGCCTCTCATGGTTGCTCTTGGATCATTCTGAAATTAAAAGTCATTAGTAGGAATTACATTCTTCTCAGTATTCTATACAATAATCAATTCACCATCCAGTGTTCCTATCTTAGATAGTTTAGCTGGTTAGTATCTTTAAACCTTTCTTACAGCCTTAAACCATGGTCCTACCATGATTTTTTCTGAGCTGTCTCCAGTTTTCCAGATTGCCTGTAATTGTGGTGCTATTCCCAAAATTTCCCCATGAGGTATTAAATATTGATCACTCACTCCTATTTTCCACACTCTTATTTAGGCCAGCAGGAATCTCGTTAGCTGTTTTTGCTGAAAATTTGACCATACCTACTCTCTGCCCATCTTTAGCCATGCAAGGAGCCCATTTGCCTTTTTTAGCAGGACAACACAATGAGAATTCATGTAATCTTGTGTATCCTCTGTGACTTGGCAAGGTTTTAGGGGTCCTTTCGTCAGGATGGCTTTTATTCCTATGTGTTCCTACCTATTTATGCTTCTCCTACCTGTAAGAAAATGTTGGGTTTTTTTTAATATACTTATCGAGTTATCCAGATCTCTTTGAGTAGCCTGTTCTTCTTGCTAACACCCTATTCATGCTTGTGTTATCTGTAGGGTTTTACCTGCTTTGTATTCTCCTTAAAAACATGGTTGGAAATATTAACCAGTTTCATTTAACAACTGATCCCTGTAGAAACCAAACAAAATAGAGAATTCCAAGCAGACAATTATTTCTTCTGCCTATTGAAAGTTCTCAATCCACTTAATCTGTATTTTATAGACTTTGCATTGTGCATCTCCTGAATCAATACAACATACCATAATTCTCTTTTTATCAATAGGTCATGCCTTACAAAAACTCTGTACCATAAGGCTATGAATTTACTGTATCAAACACAATTTTGTTATAAAATTGAAAGTCTCATTCCAAAAAGCCACATTCCTCTTCTGTAATTCTCCATTAGCAAGCATCTGAAACAAATTTTCCATTCTTTTTCACTGGATAAAGAACAGCTACCTGGTCTTTAGATCCATTGGTTTTAAGGCTTCTCCATTTTAAATGCAGAAACTATGGTGGCACCTTAATATTCCTCTGCCATTCCTACAGTAATTAAAGAGTGATTAAAGCCAAATCTCAGCAGGCTGGAGTTGAACAGCATTTATTATGATTTCAAGTAATGAAAGACTCTAAGTGATGGAAGTAAGCAGAAGGAAACTGTATCTTTGAGCATAATGCTGTTTGGTAAGATAGGTTGGGGAGCTGGAAGAAGACTTGAGGCACAAGTGATGTAGGAAGCAGGAACAGGACAAAATAGTAGTACAGAGGTGATGTTGCTGAGAGAGGACTGAGCAAACGGTGTTTACCAGGTGATGGGTAATGTTAGTAGAGAAGTTAAGTAACGCTAAAATGCCAGTTGGTGAGAAAAAGCTGGAAAAAAAAGAGCTGGATGTTGGGGAAGCATAGATGAAAGTGTGTGTGGAGGAAAGGGTCTGACATGAAAAAAAGCTGAAATGCTAGAAAGTATAGTGCTGGGACACTGCATTTTTAGAAGTTATAAAGCCCCTGAGAGTGGAAAACGGGCTGTGTATTTTTCTAGCAAAAGACAATGTTAAGTGCTGGAAGTAATTATTACCAACAGCAAAATCCTGGGGAATGAAAAGGGTTAGGAAAAGAAAAAGGGCCACTAACCCCTCATTCCATCTTTGCTACTACTTTTCAGGATTTAAATGTGCACCTAGGAGGATACTGGGGCATTAGGAGATGTGTGTGTCTAGGGAAGGGTTAAAGAAGTGATAGGAAAGGAGAGAAGAAAGATCTTCTAGAAGAGTAACCAGGCATCTAAAAGAGCATGAAGGACATTGTCTTAGGACCTGAAGTACAAGGGATGAGATGTGTTTGGGCTGGCAGGAGATAACCTCAGCACCATAACCATTCCCCAGTCACCTTCCATGGCCACGTGCTGAGGTGTCCCCAGCCCCTCCACCCCACCAGTCTGAAGCCACCCTCCAGAGGTCCTGGTGCGGGCACAGACAGCATTCAGAGACAGCCCCTGCCTTGGACAGCTTGTCCTGAGATAGCTACGGTTCTGATGCGCTCCCTGCTTTCCAACAGCAAGTGGGTCCCAACAGGCATTTATTATGAGGGAAAATGAGCCACATACAGAAATGCAAAAGTACATATTTTGCTCTAATTTGGGACATGGCAGGTACTGCAGCCTAAATAACTCCTTGGAGACCCTGTGTCTAGGAAACAAGTGGATGCTTCACACACAGTAATTTCCAAGAGAGAGATGTTTTCAAGCCACAGGAAGGTGGCACTGGGTCATGGGGTGGGGACTACAAGCTGGGGAAGGAGCTTGACTCTGTGGCAGCAGGGACAGCACTGCTGAGGAGCTGCTCTCTGGGTCTCCATGGCCTCTCACACCCAGACCACCATGGTGACCAAATCCTGAAGCCCCTTGCAGGCTGAGACCCTCCTTCCCTCCTGCCATGAGGAGCAGGGTCTAGGACTTCACGGCAGCCTCCTCACTGTGGCCATCCTCCAGCCGCCAAGGGCAGTCGACGTAGCGCAGCACCCCGCTGACAGGGCCACGCTTGGCGGGATCCAGAGCCAGCAGGCTCCGCAGCATCCCGGCAGCCTCGGCTGTCAGGCGCTTCCAGTGCCGGGGCACATCCTTTTCTAGGCCTGTCTCCTGCCATTGCATGAAGTCCTCAAAGAAAGGGTCCTCTGGCAGGCTCTGCTCCCAGGGGAAGTAGCCGGTCAGCAGGCAGAAAAGCAGCACTCCGAAGGCCCAGGCATCCATGCTGGCATCGATGGGCACTCCCTGGGCATCAGCAGTGTTGCTCAGCTCGGGGGCCGTGTAGGGGATTACGCCGGCCACCAGCTTGAGCTTGGTACCCTTGGGCCGCGTGAGCCCGAAGTCAGTGAGTTTGACGAGGCGGCAGTCGGGATCGAAAAGCAGCACGTTCTCCGGCTTGATGTCGCGGTACACCAGCCCCCGGCTGTGGATGAACTCCAGCGCGCTCACGAGCTGCTTGGCACACTGCTTTGCGGCCGGCTCAGGGATCCCGTCCTGCGCGGGGAGAGAGACGGGCGGGGTGGCGCACGTGGGGCACCTCGGCAGCCCTGCCAGCTGGGCTCTCACCGGAATGCTCTGCACTGGGAAAGACCTTCGCATTCCTCACCTCTCCAGCCCAAGGCTGCTTCAGTGCTGCAGAGCCCAGACAGACCCACAGCCCATTGAACCTTATCTCCCTCCCTCTGACCCGGCCTGCCTTCAGCGGGGCCAAATGCTACAGCCCAGTCCCCATGGCTCTGTAGCAACACTCACACGGGGTTTGATGATAGAGATGAGGTCTTTATGCAGCGCTGGTTCATAGAGGAAACCATAGTACTGGCTGGACTCGATGGCAATTCCAAACATGCCGATGATGGCAGGGTGGGTGGCGAGGGACAGTGCTACGCAATACTCATACAGGAAGGTGTGCAACTTGGTACTGGCTTTGGGTAGCAGCTTGAGAGCCATAGGAGTCCCTGGGGATGAGAAGAGTGAGTTAGACTCCTATGGAAGTCTAAGGCCTAAGCAGGACAGAGCAACCATAGATCTGGGCAGTCACAGCTTCAGGGAGGTTGTAGTCCAAAGTTTGGGTGGATATACCCTATAGACACCAGGTCTGGGAACAGGCACTGCCAGGGGTGCGAGTTTTGAGCTCTGTGCTTGCACAGGAGCCCTGGGCAGAGTAGGGACATTCAGAACAGACAGACAGATGTGCATGGGCCCATCCGTCTTTAGCTGGGACTACTGGGGAAAGGCAGTGTCAGGGCACTCATATGGTCAATCCAGGACCTTTGTTCACACACTCTGTCCAAGGGCCTTATGGCACCATTTCAGCTCAGGCTTGGGGTTCCCTGATTGAAACTTATGGTGGGGACGCTTTCCATTTATATCACATCCATGCTGGTGCCTATCAGTGAACTCTCTGGATCCTGACTGTTGGATTAATTTCCCAGCTTAACCTTGGACCTGTCTCATCACTATAACCTTGCCAGATGTTTTGGGCTGCCCCCTGGCATCATCTGGTCCCTGGCTGGATGTAATGGAATGGTTTCTGGGCTGGGGAGATCCCTATCCTGCTGGTCTCCCCGGCAATCCTCCCTGCCATGCCTGGTGCCTGGCCCCGACATGCCACCAGCCCGCCCCGTGCCCTGTGCCCTAGTGAGTGGAGAGGAGACAAGGCACAGTAGTTCACAGGGCACAGTCAGTTCCTTACCTCTCTGCCTGTGGGTCACTAGCATCACGTGGCCATACTTGCCCCTGCCCAGCTCCCGAATAACCTCATAGTGCTCAGCCACCTCGGCGCGCACCAGGCTCTGAGCAGTGATCTCCAGGAGTTCCTCTAGCTTGGTTGGTGCTGCTCTCTCTGACACTGCTGCAGTCACAGCTGGGCTCTCGGCCATTGCTGAGTGCTGCAGAAACACCACAGCCAGAGTCAGGAACATCACAGCACACATGGAGAAAGCCAGATCAAACGTGCGACACAAAACATGCCATGGCATGGCAAATTTCTGCCACCTGGAGCCTGAGCACTCTTGGTGCTGTGCTAGAGTTGAATTTGCACTTTTATGCAGCACACCTCTGGGCAAAGCCCCTCATCATAGAAAAGGTTTCTTCCTGTATTGAATGGAACCTACTCTAGCCCCCTAATCCCTTTGCCTAACATTAGACAGCACGCAAAACATTAGCAGATCCCAGATTTTCAAATGTGACCCACTCACCCCTCCTTGTTCTCCCTTAGCCTACTGCAGCAAGACCTCATCTCTCTATTCAGAATTCCACCTCTACTGCTTACTGAGAAAGTCCTTGAGGTAGCAGACCAGACAGACCTGTCCCTTAGGCAGAGGCCTGGCTAGCACATGACAAAAGGCAGAGTGCCCTGAGGAAACCAAGGGGAGCTCAGTACCTCACATGCCTCCTGACATTTCTGACCAAAAGTCACGCATCTGTGCAGCCAAATAACTTACACAGGAAGCAACCTAGGAGACATCAATGGCATTTTGAGCTACAGCCAGCTGCTTCAGACCCATTTCAGAGAAGTGTTTTTTCACTTTTCCCAGCCAGCTACAAGGCAGCATTTTAAACCCTCTGTGGCAGCATTCTCTCCCCGTATACCTCCTCGTGCTCTGAACAAGGCACTTTAGGCCTGGGAGTTCCTTCTGGCCTTGGAGCAAGGTCACAGAACCAGAGTCACAGGATGGTAAATGCCAAAGGTATTTCTGGAGACCACTTTCTGCAATGTCCTGCTTAGAGGAAGGCTATCTAGAAAAGGTTGTCCTGTGCCCAGCCCAGTTTTAAATATCTCCTGATGCCTTGGGTTTTAGCTTTTATATTATTCAGGTTCTCTGCTGCTTGGTATGTAACTCTGAAACTTCATATTAGGTGTTACTAAATTCTCTTCTCAGGCAAGTTAGACAAAACAACCTCTTCCCAGCTAGTAAATCAAGGACAACCATTACCCAAAAGCANTAAAAGTGTCAAACTCATGACCGGCATCCATCTTGGATTCAACCTGGGTGTAGCCCCGGCCAGGCTCTTGTGCTGCCCAAGGTGTATCCTTTTAATGCCCTTCAATAAATACTTATTTTATTCCTTTTGCTCTGTCTATCTCTGTTCCAGGTCAGCTTTTCAAGGCATCACTACAAAGATGGAGACTCCACAGCAGCTGTGAGTAACCTGTTCCAGTGTTCAGTCAAAAGTTTGTCCTTAAGCTTTTGCAATATCGAAGAAAGCAGAACAATCCACATCCCAAAAATTATTGTATCCTTCCACTCCACAGTTCAAGACAACCGCAACCTAGGTGGAACAGATCCATACTGTTACTGGCATGGGAGGGCAGATGGTCCAGGTTCAGAGTAGAGCAATAAAGTGAATGAGCCAGCTTGGAAGAACAGATCATCCAGAGGATATGGGTAGAGTTTCTTGAGGGCCTGTGACCTGTCAGTCTGATCAGAGCTCCTAATGAAGGAAGCCCCAGCTGCAGGCACTCCAGAACAGCTTGGAGACGTTGCCCTTGCTGCCCTTGGAGTCATTAATTACAAGACAAAGTCCATACTTGAGAAAATAGCTGACATTGTCAGGTCTTTCTTTGAGATGCCACTGCAATTAGCAAGGAAGCTAAGTGAGGATCAAATTTGGGTCACTGCTGAGTAGAGTGTGCCTGGGTGCTCTGCACCTACGTCTGACACCTTCTAACCCTAAAGTGTTATTTTCCCTTTGCAGATTGACAAGCACTGAAGAGGAGATCACCAAGGCCCTGGCCTGGCCCATTTGACTGGGCTGTGCTGAAGGCAGCAGGCAGAGTCCTATCCAAAACTGTTCTCTCCTCCACTATCCCTTCCGTGCTTCGTCCCTGCCAGAGATCTTGTTTCTAAGCTGCTGGCTGTAAGAAACTCTAATTCCTCAAAAGAATCCCTAATTACAGCAGCATAAAGTTCACATCCTTCATACCATCACAAGATACTTCTGAACCACCTGAGATGCTGAGGGAGATCTAGCCTATGGAAATGCAATGTCTTAGTCCAGGTAATGTTATTCTGGTTCTTCAACCAAAATTACTATTATATTTAGTGCAGAAAAGCACTTCATACATGTCAAAAGCCAAAGACAGTGTGATCTCTGTATAATCAGACAGAATCACAGAGGTGTTTAGGTTGGAAGGAACCTCCTGAGGTCATCTAATCCAATTCCCCTGCTCAAGCTGCAACTGAAGCAGATTGTCTAGGAATGTGTTCAGCCAGGTCTTCAATATCTCCACAGATGGAGACTCCCATCAATGACCACTGCTTGGAAGAGTTTGGCTCCCTTTTCTTCATTCCCTCTCATCAGATATTTATATACACCAATAGGATCCCCTCTGAGCCTTCTCTTTTTCAAGCTGAAGAGTTTCAGCTGTTTCAGCCTCTTCTCATATCAAAGATACTCTATTAAAAATGGCCTTGAGCATATGGCATGTGGGGTCCACTTTCTTGTCTGACCTTCTACAGGGCCTTAGCACAAACCAAATAACAAATAGCATCTGGGACATCTCTTTCGAAAAGTCATTCAGGCTTGATCCAAAGACAATTGGTCAATTATAAATGCCAGAGTGAATATTCTTCCTTTTAGGTATTCTTATGCTAACATAATCTGAATTTACCTAACGTGCTGCTGAAGTTTCTCGTATAGAGAAAAGAGGTTTCTAATACCTGTTAAATTTCTCCAGACTCCTGCAGGGTTTATATGCACTGTGGTTAGAGGTATGACCGCAGGCTATGAGAACACATTTTCAATTAATTTTATTATGTAAAACTATCAGACTGAAGCTCAAGCTATGCATTTAACTGATGCTTTACTTAGTCTTCACAAGGCACCTGTTGCATTGTGCTTCTGTAGTGCCTGCATCAGTTAGTTGAAAACCAGATGTGATGCTGCCACAAAAAGTGGTCACATTTTGAATTGAGAATAAGCATCTCTGTGGTCTCTGATCAAGACACCTCTCAGTCTTCTTATTGGTTCAATGCCTTCAAATAACTTTCTGTCTAATTGTCAAACCAAACTATCAGATTGTCCAGCCTACTTGTCCAACTCTCAGATCTATTTCATGGCTCTTTTCTAAAGCCTCATCATTTTTTTCCACCCATCACCCACATTAAAACCCCGACTGTCTTGGGGGAATGCCTCCTGTTACACATTCACCTAGAATTCCCCCCTGCCTCATGCTGTGGCCTCAGGATCTCTTTTTGCAGGAATGACACACAGGCTGCACTACCTTATACGTCTATTATGAGTCCAGAGTTTTTCCAAATTACTGGGGAACATTGGGGAAAAAATTAACTTCCTCTTCATGTCCCTTTATGGGTGCTGCCTTGTGGCTTACCCGGTTTCTACCTGAATATTTTGCACCATGTTTAGTAAAGTACATTTACCTCCAGTGGATTTAGTGTATAATCAGAAATAATTCAGATCACTTCACTCAATTGTTATCACACTTCTGCTTAGAGGCTGTGTAAGGACCCCACTTGCAGGCACTCCCCACCAACCTCTAAATTGTTGGTTTGAAACAGTTCTCATCCTGGTATTGGTACACGTAGCACCTGCCAGAAATGTCCTACTCACTGGTCGTTTCCTGAAAGTTACCTGTACAAATTCATCCTGGTCTTGGTCTAAACCAAGAAGTCACATACTTTTAAGTAAAGTTTTAAAAGCCCAGTATACAGTGGAAAATACCATATTTTATTGTTGTTCTCACCCTATACAATTAATTTTTTTTTTTCAATCCTAACTCTGTTATAATACTTTTACTTTTGTCAGTGGTCTAGAAGAAAGCACTGAAATCATTCAGAAAATCTTTGCAAATGGCAAAATAAAGGGTTTGGGTAGACAATGTGTTGCTTGGTAGAACTAGTGCATGCACATACACACATACAAAGTTGTTTCAAATGACCAAAGAAGTCAGGATTTTTAGTCTGGTATTGGATGGGTGACAGGAAAAAGAAAAAAAAAAAATAGCGAGAAGTCATATTAATCAGACACATCTAGGTTTTGCATGCTGCTTAATGGGCAGCATGTAAATCCAGAAATGCAGATTTGGTATAGCCTCACTACTTTTGCAGGGCTTAAGACATTGGATGATACAGAATTGCAGTAGAAATAATCTACAGTGATAGAGGTACACATCCTAATGTTACAGATGCAAGTCTAAGAGCATAATAGAACAAGGATTACTGATGTTGCAGATTCCACTTTTGCATTCACTCTGCTAAAGAAAATGCCAAAAAAGGATCAGATGCAGGAAACATCAGCAGTGAGAGGCAAACAAACATTTTCCAGATGCTTAATTAATTAGTTAATTAATTTTTAAAGTAAGCTTCACTGTAAACAAAAACAAACAAAAAATCAAAACAAAACAAAAAATAGAGACAGCTGTTCAGTTTCACGTAGGCTGAGATGACTGTAACAAAAGAAGTGATCTGTTCTGAGGCGATGTGCCTCTTACAGTGAACTCCAGTTTCTGCAGAGGTTCCTACATACAGATGCCATGAGACAGTCTGAAATTTAATCTCCAAAAATCAGCTGAGTTAGGGAAGCTGTATTTCTGAAGACTGGCCACCTGTTAACAGCTTCTGCACTACAATTGTGAATATCACACACCAGTGGAATTTGTATATTTTATAATAATTTTTTTTCCATTTGCTCTGATTTGTATTCTTCTTTAACTACCTTTTTATGACGTTTCTTGAAATTTAAAAAAAATATATATTGATATGAAGAAAGACTGGGTAAATTTCCTGAAATCTTCTGGAGGCTGATAGATCAACAGAAGAAGTTAATGGATGTTTTCAGTCTTTTTCATTATATCGGTAAGCCCCAGTTCAGCAAGCTACCACTGGTGTCCCCAGTTTGACAGAAAAAGGACAAGAGAAAAGTCATGAGAACGGCAAGGTGGCTGAAAATTATGGGGAAAACTTCCAGGGGAGCTGTCTTTATAGCTTATCAAACACATAGTGAAGAAGTTACTCTATCATCTGTATACACCTTTCTGAGTACTGGAATTTCACTACAAAGGGCTGTCCCAATTAGGTGAAAGCATTATAATAAGATCAATAGGTGAAGCTGAAGTGAGGCCATTTCAGACCTCCGTTGTGGTCCAGATTCTGTGAAGAAGGATATTTGCCCCTAAAAATCTTATCAAACATTACGGAAGAATATCCTTCCATCTTCGTAACTTTTGGTTCAAGAACGGCATCCTTTTTTCCCCCTAAAAAGTCCACTCTGGTGCAAACCACGTTTAATACGGCAAGGGATAAGAACAGATTATCGCAATGTTTGCTTGTGGCCTTATTGCCGGTAGATTTATGAGCTTCTTTCTAAAACTGGTCAGCAGGCTAGTGCTTAATCTCGCTGCAGAGAATGGCATGACTGCGCCGGTAGCAGAACTGCGTACTGCTGTTGTGGGCAGAGACCCCCGGAGAGCCCCGTAAGCCTCTCCGAGCACACAGCACACACCACAGCAGCCTCCTCGGGCAGAAACCAGCGGCAATCTCACCGGGACCCAGTCACATCGCACCTTTCTCCCCAGCCAACCCGCCAGGAGCGCAGCACCATCCCACCGAACACAAGTGGGGCACAAAGCGACCTTCCAGGGCAAAGCCACCATCGAGCTCTCCATCAGCCCGCTGGGGGGAAAGGGCGCACTCCGCATCGTGCCGACGCACCACGCTCGAGTCTCCAAAACCAGTCCGAGGAGGGCTGGGTGCTCTTTTACATGCCTGACCGGTGTCTTCCATCCTGCCACCGCTGCAGCTTCCCTTCCCACTCTCCTTCCCGCCTGGTCTAAGGCTCTCACCTCCTCCAGCAGCGCAGGACAGCCGGCCAGCCGCGCCCGCCTCGCTCCCCTCGCCGCAGCCGCCGGGCTCAGCCTGCGCCAGCAGCCGGAGGGGCTGCCAGGCACTACGGGGCTCGGCGTGACGCTCCGCCCCGTCCCCATGGCTCTGGGCCTGGCTGGGGACACGCTGCCTCCCCGCTGAAGGTGACCTCCGGGAGGGGAGGAAAGAGGGGGAAAGGGGGGAGGAAGGGACTGTCCGTCTACCCTCTTAACGGAGGGGGATGTGTTTCAGGAGTCGGGGTGGGATTGTTTCTGCTCCAGCCATAGCGTTACAAACACCCAGGGACCCACTGGCAGACCCACCTCGTTCAGACCTTTGCTCCAGCTTGGGCTCTCGTTACAGCTGAAGGAGCGAAGCAGCTCCCTGGGCTGGAACAGGTCCTTGCTCCAGGGCTGTGCCAAGCAGGAGTCTGTTCCTGATGGCAGGGATCAGGACGGCTGCGGGCTGCCAGTGCTTGTCCTTGGCTACCAAAGGTGCCAGTGAGCATCAGAGGCCAGGCACAAACCGTGGCTGGCTCAAGGTTTGAGCCTCTTGGGGCCCAGTGGCTCAGGGTCCTCACACACACCCGTACTGCACAGCATTGTGGTGAAGCTGAAATTATTAATAATAATCATGATGACTTGCAAGCATTTCACCTATTCTCAGTACCTGCCCCCAGATATACTCCTGTGCCAAGGTCTTCCTTCTTCCACTTGAGCTAAGAGATGAAAACAGCTCCTGGGTGCATGGACACCACGCAGGTCCTGGATCTTGGCTCTGGAACGCTGCTTTTTTTTCCTCTCCAGGAAGTGGGTCGGTTTGTGTATCTGAAGCAGTAGTGCATGCAGCTATGACATGAGTGTGTCACAGCATTGGCCTCCCTGTTCCCTAGAGCCAGAGCCATGCTGGGCACTTGTAGTGATGAGCCTCGACACTCCCTGGGGGCAAAGAAATGTGAGGAAGACTGGGAGAGGTTTTCTCCTCTAGAAAAACAGTCTAAGAGGAGCAAGAAGAGCAGCCCCCACAAACATAAATACTCTGAGTCTTCAGCACAGGACAGAACATTCTCACCTGATCTCACAAGGAAGAATAATTATGCCAAGGGCTTGTTCACTTGGTGCCCTGCACCCACAGAGGGGCAACACGGTGAGATGCACTGGACTGCTGGCACAGGCCTGTGAAGAGTATGGCCTATGAGCCATACTCAGAGATGGTGCAAATCAGAGGGCAAGAGGAGTGGCACAGTCAGGCTGATCCTGAGCTTCTAGATAAGAGGTAGGGAGTGAGAGTGTTTTGCTGATGACCTAAAAGTCCTGTACCATTCGAGGCTGTGCCTTCGTGCTCATTCTGAAAGGTGTGATTGGGAACAGCCTTCAATGTGCAAAGCCCCTACAGGCCGGAACATTACAGCCAGCGGTGATGTGTGCGTACCAAAGAAACCTATCCAATATCCAAAAACTCAGCACTGGGATAAATGGTGTAGTGTAACAACTGCTCTCCAGGAACAGGGACCCTGTCTTCTGGTGGAAAGTATGAGACTGTGACCTCTACTTGAGAGACAAGTCAGAACTGAAAAATGTCCCTGGGGACTTGCTATAATTTACAGTAACCACGCAATGCTGGGAAAGCAGCCCAGGTTCCCTGAACTCCCCCACTCCCCCTCTCCTTCTCTCCAATCACTATCTTAAACACGCTTCCAGATATAGGAACAAAATACAGTTGTCTTCCTTATTTTCCAGTTAATTTTTTGAGAGACAGAATCCCTACATTATCCATTCCTATTGAGATGTGCACCTGCTGAGGGGTTTGGCTTAGAGAAGAGACCTCTTCCACGGCCTTACCTGGAGCGCACTGACAAGTAGCAACTTCACTGAGGGCTTGCTCCTGATCTGCCGTTCATCTGATGCTACATCTGCAGGGCTTGTCCTGCATTCCTCATTGTTACGGAATATGTCACGTACTGTGTATCACGTGGGTGTTTGAGAATCCCAGGCCTCTACTGCCTGAGCACAGGACAGCTGTTGGAGGGCCCAGAGCTGCTGCACTTCTAATGAAGTCCACACTAATGCGTTTCAGGAGCTCCGTAATTTAACACCCTCACCTCTCTCACCCACGCTGCACACATTTTGTCCGGCTGGCAACCAAGATGTTGGTCAAAGTCTACACAAACAGAATATGGAAACATGATGTAACCAAAACTGCCTTAGTGCCTTGGAAATTTTGGTACAAGGCTGTGGAGGAGGTAGACCTAAGACGGAGATGGGGGTGTGGGGAAGGTGTTTTTTGAGGTCTTATTTTATTTCTCACGATCCTGCTCTGATTTTGCTAGCAATAAATTCAATTAATAACTCTCATTCAAGCATGTTTTGCCCATGACAGTATTGGTGAGTGATCTCTCCTAGTCCTTATTTCAACCCATGAATACTTCATTATATTTTCTGTTTTCTCTCCCCTGTCAAGTGGTGGAGGGGAAGTGATAGAGGGGTTTTGCTGGGTGTCTGAAATCCAGCCAGGGTCTGCCCACTACACTGACACACACAAGCACTGGGGATGGCCTGTGATATGTAACAGATACTGTATGAGAATGCATCCTTTTCCTCCTCTGAATTATGGCTGGTTTAGCAAGATGAATATCCTGTCTCTTGCATGTCTGGCTCAGAATAGGCAGTACACAGAAAAATAATAGAACATGAAAATTTCCAAGAGCCAGACATGGCAGCCAGTGTCACAAACTCATAGCAGTGGCAACGGCATGAGGAACAGCTGGACTAAAGTAAAGGGACATATTTAAGAAGGGCTCTTCTTTTAATCCTTCTTTCTTTTCCCTTATTGCTCATCCTCAGCGTACACACAGCAGGCTGTTTCGCTCACATCAGAACAGCAGCAGTTCTTCAAGTACAGGCATACACAGCTCTAAATGATCAGGTCTGATCTCCTGATAGAAAGTGCTCTGTAGTCAGATGATGCTGAATGTGTGGTTGCAAAGGAACACTGCCCTTCCAAAGAGAAATCCACTATCTTCCAGCAAGTACCCTAAAAACCACAGAGGAAACTAGCTCTCCCAATACACTTTCAGCAGGACACTCAGTTTCTCAAGCGTTGGCTTTAGTGTGAACCCTTTTTCAAAATATACCTGGCTAATGACTCTGACAATTTCCACAGGAGCTGGGTGACGAGGTCTGTACTCCTGTTTCAGGGTTACCCAGCCACACACAGCTCTTTAGTTCCCATTCTGTATTATCAGAGGCACCAAAAGCATCTAGGGGGATGGAAGATTTGATGCATTTTGAACCCAACAGAGCACTCTTTGAAGGTGTGGAGGCTTATCAGTAGGGGTATGCGTGAGAGAAAGTTGCTGAAATAGGAACATCAGGCTCCTTTACCTAAAGGGCCTAAGCAAATGCTGCTCTTTTAATATTGTAGTCTGTGGCAATTGTCTCTTCAGTTTGTCTCTATATTTTCAACCTGACCACAAGCATTTACTCAGAACATCTGTGATAGTAGCTTTTCAGAGCAGTCATGATCCCTTCATTTCTGGTACTAAATTTTGCTCAGCCTTTTTCAGATCCAGTTTTGTGCCTGACTCTGGGGAATCACTCTGACTTTCCCCACTGCCCTTCTGCTTATTCTGTTCATAATTCTGTGAGCTTCAAACATTCTCCTCCTCCCTCAGCCTCAGCAGACAGGCAGGCAAGCCAATCTGCAGGGTACTACAAGGTGTGGGCTTTCTCCCAGGAGAGCTGGGGCCCTGAGCTCTCCTTGGCACAGGCAGGGTGCTCAGAGGAGTCCACCAGCTGCACAGACCATTTGTGCTCTGAGGTCATTCAGTGCTACCCCATCACTGAGGAATCTGCTGGCTGCCTTCCTGACAATGCCGTACAACGTCCCACCTCACTTTCCAGCTCACACCAGTCACACTGAGCCTGGGCCCTGCTCCCCAGAAGTGCTTCCCAGCTATGTTCCCCATCTTTGACAAAGCTCCTCACACCTGAACCCTCTGGTCACCCATTGAACACCATACCTGCTTCAAAGTATTCTGCTCAGTGCCACTTCAACCTCCCTTCACATTGCTGTCAGGTGCATTGGGTGCAGAATGATTGCAAGAGGCTGTGCTAATCCGGTGGAATCCATGAGCACCGATCCCAGTGCCTCAGAGCAATGCTGGGGCAGTGCCCTTCCAACCCGGCACAGGGACAGTGATCCACAATAGCTGTATTTTTATCCTTTTCCATCTCTCCTAGCCTGTCCTCCAGGGCTTAAAACAATATGAAATATCCCATGACCATGGTGTACATCAGCCTTCTCCCTGAAACTTAATGGCTTATTTGTCACCACAGGTACAGGTAGGGACTGTTCAGGAGGCAACTCAGCTTGCAGCTCCCCCCCTAGCCTGGTAAGGTGGTGCCACTGCAGGAGGCTGAGTTGGCTGGGGCTCCAGATGGCTTGGTGACAGATACTGGGAAGGGAAGGGAAGGGCTATAGTGAGGTCTTGCAGGAAAAAAGGATAGACTTGCAGAAGAAGAGTGGACTTGGGTGGTGGGTCAGGGACAACATGTTTTACTGTGGAAGTTTTCTTCTGTCAGGGCAGAGAGATGAGACAGCTGCTCCTAAGCATCTGGGATCCAGGAGACAAGGGAGAAAAGGCTGGCAGGACAAGGTCTCTCCAGCCAAGTCTTCTCCCAGTTTCCTACAAAGTGAGAGCAGGCAGGCCCAGGGATGGACTTGGATTCAACTGAGAGTCCAGATCATCAGGTGAGCCTGTGGTGGCAAAGCACGTCCAAGGTCCAGGTGACAAATTGGTTTGTAGGTCAGTATCACTCCTGGTGGTAACAGTCAGTGCCAGTCATAGTCCAGTGATTGCCAGGCAGGTATGAGGTCAAGCCAGGAAGTTTGTTCAATTGCCAGGGTTCAGACAAACAGTGAATATGGCCACACACAGCTGGGAAATATAGACCACATTACAGCTCAGGCAGGGACTTAAAGCCCAGAGCTGAGGTGAAATGGGTTTCCTGGTCCTATGGGAAGATGTTGCAGTGGCAGACACAGGAGAGACTGCTCAGGGCCATAAAAACTTATCAGTACCCTTGAAGCAAGGCAAAATGATAGTTCCTGCCTACCTCTCAATTCTTTGGCAACTTATTGACTACCTCTAGCAATGGCCTAGAAGGCAAAAGCTCCCATTCCCTGAGGAAGGCTGACCCTCTCCTGTGCTACCCTACCTTATTTCTGCAGCTTCATCTGCCCAGAGAAAAAGACCATTACTTGGCAAAACATCTTCCACTGACCAGCTCCTAGGGACCACTGCTGCTGGGACACTGCTCCCAGTGTTACTATCTGTCTAACATCAAGGCATTGCACTTGTCTCTTCTGGGGCTGTCCAGAGCATTGTAAGGAAGGGAGGCAGGGAGTTCAGTCACTCCCCTAGGTCATTCATGAAGATGCTGAATAAATTATGCCCAGGAGTACTACATGGGCTATGCATGGAGGAAAAACTCACTGCTCCCTCAAGGTTCCTATGGAGGGGAAGTGAGGGTGGAGAGGCTGATCTATTCTTCCTTGGTTCCAGTGACAGGACAGTTCAAAGCTGTGCCAGAGCAAGTTCAAGATGGGCATGAAGAAGCATTTCTTTACCAAGAGGGTGATAAACCACTGTAACAGGTTCCTAGAGAGGTGGCTGATGCCACCAAGCCTGTCAGTGTTTAAGAGGTATTTGCTTTAACTTTAACCTTGAAGTAGTCAGGCAGCTTTCCCTTCCCTTCCCTTCCCTTCCCTTCCCTTCCCTTCCCTTCCCTTCCCTTCCCT